>SJYC01079300.1:0-23679 GCA_006408675.1 Madoqua kirkii | reverse complement strand
CGCATTGTAGACAGACGCTTTACTGTCTGAGCCACCAAGGAAGAGGCAGGTTAGGTGGTCTGGTATTCCCATCTCTTTCAGAATTTTCCACAGTTTATTGTGATCCACACAGTCAAAGGCTTTGGCATAGTCAATAAAGCAGAAGTAGATGTATTTCTGGAACTCTCTTGCTTTTTCCATGATCCATCAGATGTTGGCAATTTGATCTCTGGTTCCTCTGCCTTTTCTAAAACCAGCTTGAACATCAAGGAGTTCATAGTTCACATATTGCTGAAGCCTGGCTTAGAGAATTTTGAGCATTACTTTACTAGCATGTGAGATGAGTGCAATTGTGCGGTAGTCTAGAACACAATAATGACATTGTGATTATCTTCTGCTTGTGAAGAGTTACTGATACTTCAAGGCAAAAACAAACAACAAAAGTAATGTTTACCTTGAGTATATAAAGAACTCAGAAAAAGACCAACAATCCAAAAGAAACAGAGACAAATGGTGGAAACAAACAGATACAAAAAATAGAGACAAAAGGTAAAATACAAATGGGCAATGAACATTTGAAAGCACAGTCAAGCACAGTCATTAGGAATCTAGAAAATGCACATCAAAACCATGAGATGCTGTTTATACACTTCAAATTCACATAAAATCAGAGGCCAAAAGGTTTGTGTCAACAAGGATGGGGAACAACAGAATCAAATGGGGAACAACAGAATCTCTTATAAACTGCTGGTTAAATTATAAATTGGTACAATCACTTAAAAAAAATAACTTGTATTATCTCATGGAGTTGAATGTGCATATGCCCTATAACTCCAGAAAACTACTTCCAGAATTTTCATGGCAACATATTTGCATCAGCAAAAAAAGTAGAAGGATTCATTGAGGAGAATGAATAAACAACTTGCAGCACATTTATACAGTAGAATTCTACACAGCAATGACCCAAGGTGAATAAAAACATATACGTTATGTTCCAATTCCTATAACCAAACTGATTTATTTCATAAGGAAACAGACATAGGTATTCATAGAGAAACTAATGAAAAGCAAAGCAATAGCAAGTGCTGCCCCTTGAGGGGAGGTGGGAGCGGCAGTTGGAAAAAGGCCACTGGACTCCACCGGTTCCAGTAATAATGCTCCCTCTCCAGCTTCACTGTGAATAACCGGACTCATGGCACTTCTGTTTATAGCACATATATGGTACAAACCTTATACAAAATCACATACATATTTGTTCTTTTGTGTATACGAAATATTGCAGACAGAAGGGATTTTGTGAGTCAATGAAACGTGAATCATGAAAACACATTGCTTCATGGTTATGAGGGTGTCAAGTTCCTCTGAATAATAAGAAAGAAAGCACTGACTCGAAGCAGAAGAGCTGGCTTCTAGCCCTGGCTCTGACATCGCCTAGCTATGTGACCCTGGCTAAGCCACCAGTCAACCTCTATTTCTTACAGAATAGGGATAGTAATTTCTCTTGAAGTTATGATGTGAATAAAGGAATAAAATATATATGCAAAGGTGTTCTGGAAAAGGTAATAAGCCATATGTGTGTGTGTGTGTGTGTGTGTATACATATATATATATAGAGAGAGAGAGAGAGAGAGACCCTAAAACATAAGCAGGAAATAATTTTTCTTCCAGTTCAAGAAACTGTGCCTGTCAGCTGCATTCTTCTATAGTTGACCCAATGCCCCCTTTTACAAGAATTTATTAAACTCTCAGAAACCACTTTAATATTTACCCTCACCAAGTTCAGGGGTGAGCTTCTGGGCTCTCAGACTCAGCTGCGTGCGTTCATTTAAACAGACGCTCTGTCTTGCCTTCCTCCCAAGCCTGCAGTTAACCACCTTCTCAAAGGGCCAAGCTTCAGGCAACTGTGGGCTTAACAAGCCAGAGGAGCTATGAGGTACCCTGAGGCCATTTAAATTCCTAAGTAGCAAACCTGGTTTCTCAGTGTATCACCCTGAGTGACTTTCCAAAGCATATTGTCATTGAATCCAGAGCTCATTTAGGGAACGCTAAAGATGAAGACAGAAAAGAAGAAAATCCCAAAAGAAGACTGAGAAGAGTGGTGCAAAAGTGCCATCTGTTCTCCCTGCCCTGGCACCTGCTGCCCTGATAACTCCAGGGTCTCCACTGCCATCTGGCTAGTGGGGCTTAGATGTTATACTTCTTCCTTCAAGAGGGCCCTTCTGTACCTCCAACAACTGCCTCTCATGAAATCTTTAAATTAACTGGAGCTTGCTAAACCTTCCCCCGTCCCCATCTCACGTTCCCAATCAAGCCAATCACATTTCCCTTGCCAAGGAGACCGCAAAAGAAACCTAACCGTAGCACCAGCAGAGAGAGAGCGAGCGAGCGAGTGTATGTGTGTTAGTTGCTCAATCGAGTCAGATTCTTTGTGACCCCATGGACTGTAGCCTGCCAGACTCCTCTGTCCATGGAATTCTCCAGGCAAAAAGACTGGAGTGGGTTGCTATTTCCCTTCAGAACAACAAAAATTAGCACTGCAAGGTGCCCAGGATCTCCATTCCTCTTTGAGAGGGGCTAGAGGGAAGTCCACTGCAGAGTCTTTCTAGAATTCCCTTTGTCTCTGCCCCACAAGCCTGCTTCCCAAACACAAGAGGACTGTCCACAGAAAAGCCCTCCTAGTATCCCCACCCTGGCCTGCCCTCTGGACATGTCCTCCTTGGGTTAGGAGGATCTTATCATTCCTGCTAGCTGCAATCCAAGCTGCAGTATCTGGGTAGCAACAAGGACTAAAAGAGGCTCATCAGCCTGAAAGGTCATCACTCAGAGACCTGAAGCCACTGCTTGGAACTGTGAGGTTGTTATTGGCCTCCAAGACTCTGTAATGGATCTAATAAGGGGCAAAAACTGTGGTCCTCAGCACCAAATCAAGAGCAAGGGATAACAAGGATGGAAGTGAAATAACAAAAAGCTCGCTGACAAGGGTAGATAACAATGAACACTGAATAGGAGTCAAGGGCCCTCGATTCCAGTCTAACTCTGCCACTTGCCACTCCGAGGTCTTAGTCAAGACAATTTGAGGGGCAGAGGTACTCTAGCTCAGCTGTGAAATATTTTCTAAGGCCCTTGCTAGCCTGAGAATTCTTAGGTTATAACTCAAATGAAGCCCAACGTTAGTCACATCCGATGCTCCCAGGAAGGGAAATTTACAGAACTAGGCTGCAAGGGTGAAGCATATGAAGAAACGGTCCACGCTGCACAAAAAGCAAAACAATCAGGGTACAAAACTCTGGACACCACGGATAATAAGATGAGGAGATATAGATGAATTATTCTAAACAGTCCGGAGACAAAGTTTGAGAGGGTCTCTTAAAAGTAGATCTACTCATGCTTTTCCCATAGAACTTAACATAGCACCTGGTTCCTCGTGGGAACTACATTTATATATTGAATGAATGAGACTAGGACAGAAAACACCTGCTGGAGGGGGCTTTGCTGATATGATCTTCACAACTGGAAACACCTCTAACAGGGCACTTTAGAACATAAGGAAAAGACTTGTGATCTTTCTGGAAGTAAAATAAAAAAGAGAGGTAGCCGAGAGAGTCTGAGTCAATACAGATAAGGGGACTGACCCGCAAGGACGAATATGGTGTGGTGGGTCGCTGTTGGCAGAAAGTAGACTGCCTTGATCCTTTATCGTTTTTCTCGTTCACAGGGTCCAGGTTGGTTCCCCTGGAGACTTGGACAAGGCTGTCAGAACACAGCACTGACTGACTTGCAGGGTATTGTTTATGGTTGCAAAACAGTTTGTCGTGAGGACAACATGAAATAATAGATATAAAAACAATTTGAAAAGTTAAAAATGACCTTTGTGCAACCCAGCTAGGTAAGGACACATTTTCTTTGCAAATAGACACCTAGAGAAAAAGGGTCTTAGTTTGCTCATCGAACTCTCATTCAGCACCTATCATGCACCAGACATGATGCTGGATGTTAAGTATAACACTTGTATCATAGCAGTATGATCCTTTATAGTCTGCAAAAAACCTTCAAGTATCTCAAGAGTAACTAACGTTGTATGGCAGAAACCAACACAATATCGTAAAGCAATAAAAGGAAAAAAAAATAGAGTAACCCAGTCTTTGTAAAATATTAACTCCCCCCGCCCCCACCAAATAAGATAGTCCTTTAATTCAGGCTATCAAACTGCAAATTAGAATTAATCTGTTTATTTCCTGTAACATGATAATAAAATGGCAAAAAATCCCACAAAAACTCAAAATCTTTGGTTTAGGAAATATATCCATCTAGAATGCAAAGCAGTATTATTATCAAATGAGGAACAAAGCAAACCCTAATGAACAATAGAGGAAAAAAAGTCTGACAACAAACAGCCTCTTATAACCAAGAATAAGAGCATGGAACACAATTTTGTAAGCGACTGAAAAATTACAAGCTGAATAAAATTCAGTAGAAAGTGGAAACAAGAATCCGGAGTCTTGGGTTTCAGTACAAGCTCTGCCTGTTTGCGTGGTTGAGAGAATTGTTTTTGCTTCCAATCACTCAGACATAGAATCTTATCCAGTAGCACTGGATAAAGTGCTGCCTGCTAGACTGGAAAATACAACAATGTGTGAGATCCCATTCTCATAGTCAAGTAAATCCAATCTTTCCAGGAGACAGACAAGTAAAACAATAAAAAATGGCATATGCTATAAACGAGACATGGATAAAACAGCGGAGATAGAGGCTCCAATTCTGAGAGAGGAACAAGAGAAGGTGTCCAGGGAAGAAGATGTGTTTTGAAAGACAAGTGGAAAATAAACGATAACAACAGCCACTGAGAAGACACGGGCTGCATGGTGGGATTTGCTGGCAGCGATAATGAGGGCTCAGGATGGACATGCTGAGACCAAGATGCTGGGGAGCTGGAGGTGGGGGGTCCTGCCCTTCCTGGTCCTTTGGTTTCCTCATCAGTGATGAGAAGCAACTCAAAGATAGTTCGCATCCCTTCTAGCAGAGCATCTTTGAGGGTTAGTGCTTACTGTAAAGTCCTTGACATACTTAAAACTATTGTGTCCCACCCTCCTTGGAAGAAAGCTAAGGAAAGCCTGACAAGCTTGACTGACTAGGGTCTCAGTGTCAGAGCCTGATCAGGCAAGGAGGTGACCCAGAGGGCGAAGGTCTGCGGTGACTGCTTTGGGGTAACGGGCAGTCATCCGTGCTGCTCTCAGCCCCCTCAGCTCCTCAGGCCAGATACGGCCATGCAGCCAGTTCTGGCAAATATGTTTGAGGACAAACACTTCACTGCTAGGATTAGAGCCTCCAGAACACTCTTCCCCCTTGTCGCGGTGCGAGGCAGTGGCTGAAATACAGTAGGCAATGGGGAAGGAGGAGGCCAGAGAGAGGCTACTCTATCAGCCCAGGTTCAAGAGGAAGCATAATAACCAACCTCCAGTCAACTGGATGATAGACACGAATGCAAGGGAAAAAAGCAACCCATGAGACAGGTATTATTTTCTTTTTATAGATTAGAAAGTTGAGAGTCAATGAGATTACATAGCTTACTCACAGCTAGTAGGCGGCAGACCAGGATTCAGGTTCTTGTCTGTCTCTGTTCAAATACAACCCCGTTATCCCCAAGGGGTTGACGTGATTTACTTTATTCTGTGGGTTGGAGGAAATTCTCAAAGGTTTTTACATAAGGGAGCAACACGATCAGATCTATTTTGGGGAAAATTGCTATATTTTTGCCAAAGACTAAAAATGAAGAAGCAACACTATTTGGTAGATTGCAGTGAGAATCTGGGCCTGGCATGATCAAGGGTATTGACAATGGAAAGGAGGATGAACAGACCAACAGACATTTCACAGAATGAAAAGGAATTTATAGACCAGATAAGCCAGAAATTTCAAAGGTCCCCAAGATGGCTAAGCATGTGTGTTAGGAGAGAAAGG
Source organism: Madoqua kirkii (assembly GCA_006408675.1). Taxonomy (NCBI): domain Eukaryota; kingdom Metazoa; phylum Chordata; class Mammalia; order Artiodactyla; family Bovidae; genus Madoqua; species Madoqua kirkii. The sequence goes on along the minus strand of SJYC01079300.1, from coordinate 17,742 downwards.
AGGCAGTAGGGGATTTTGGTACCAGAAGCTCATTTGATTTGCAGTTATGATGAGCTTGAAGGATTGAAGGCGGGAGGAGAAGGGATAACGGAGGACGAGATGGTTGGATGGCATCACTGACTCAACGGGCATGAGTTTCAGTAAACTCTGGGAGTTGGTGATGGACAGGGAGGCCTGGAGTGCTGCAGTCCATGGGATTGTAAAGAGTCATACATGACTGAGTGACTGAACTGATGATGAGCTTAAAGCAATTTATTCAGATCTATCACACAACTGGGGATATGGCTTTGCAGCAGAGGAGAGAAGCAAAAGTCAGGGATGGGGATTCAGAGGCAGAAGGACATGGAAGTCTCACAGCTGTAGGAGTAAATGAGACTTCCTAGGAAGGGCAGGGACATACGGCTCAGAATGGCTCCCTATGGGGAACCAGTGCTTCACGAGGACCCAGGGGAAGAGAGATCAGCAAACAGAACGAGGGGGACATTACTGATGGTTCTCCTCGACTTCTGAGCACACGCAGGACTGCTCTTATCCAACTTTGACATTAGGCAAGGTTAATGACAGGTTCTGACCAATGAAATGTGAGAACCGCTGTTAGGCAGCACTTCTGTACCAGAATATGGAACTGCCAGCCCTAGTCTCTAAGAGGTATCTATGATATGCAGCTCTGACCTTGCAGTGTGTTTTAAAAATAACATCTATTGCTCTGAGCTACTGAGATCGGGGGTTGTTGCAGTCACATAACTTAATCAACTTATGTGGTGTGCTCAGTCATTTTGCAACCCCATGGACTGCAGCCCACCAGGCTCTTCTGTCCGTGGGATTTCCAGGCAAGAATACTGGAGCAGGTTGCCATTTTCTACTACAGGGGATCTTCCTGCCCCAGGGTTCAAACAGGAGTCTCTTGCATCTCTTGCATTGGCAGATGGGTTCTTTGTCACTGAGCCACCTGGGAAGCCCCTTAATCAATCTATAGTACACAGATACTAAGAGGGAGTGACCAGAATCGAGAAAGCAAAAAAGAGAAATCTAAGAGAGGAGGAAAGGTCTCCATGAAGTCATCAACATTTTCAAACACTGCAAAGATGTGGAAGAGTTTTAAGACTGAAGAGACTGTTGACTTGGCAACAGGGATTCCTGGGGGATAACTAGAGACAAGTACCAGGTGTAGTTAAGTTTGCCACTGAGTAGACCTATATCTGGAAAATTGTAGAACACACTGTCAGGGGGCTTTCTTTCCTTTCTATTTTTTCTTTTTGACTCTTCATTCATTGCTTGAGACAGAGAGCCTGAGAGGCAGGATGGCCTGAGCTGGTTTGCATGTGAATTAGAGAACACACAGTTCCTTGCCTTGCCTTGGCCCTGCTGGCTGGCGGCCTCCACGTTTCTCAGTGCGGCAGCTTTCTTTCACGCAAGCCCATTGGGTCGACGCATCTTTAGTGTGTGTCTCATATCCCTCCTCCCACACCCTGTCCCCTGCCCCTGTGGTTGGAGTTTCAGTTTTGTATATTACAGTGCTTCTGACCTGGCTGCTAACAAAGTGCCCAGCCTGCTTTCACAAGAGGGACAGAGAAACCACATCAAAAGCCCGCCTTCTGCCCAGGGACCGTTCCCGGGCCATCTCCCCATCCCATGTCTGTGCTGATTTTCCTTGCTCAATGACTCCTCCTACCCACCGGGTCCCCAGACTGTATCCCTATTCCTGTTCTCTCTGTGGCCCCTTAGATGGGGACCCACCTTTAGAACACCAGTCCTCACTCTGACATCGGTCCCCTTCTGGGCATGGATGTTTGTCAGTTCTATACACTGTTATGCTAAATAACCAATGGCCTGCCTAGCCTATTGGTTGGTTGGTTAGGATAGGCAGGCCATTGGTGCCTGCCTGTCCTAGGGCTTCCCTGGTGGCTCAGAGGTTAAAGAGTCTGCCCGCAGTGTGGGAGACCCGGGTTCAATCTCACTTTCATGCATTGGAGAAGGAAATGGCAACCCACTCCAGTACACTTGCCTGGAGAATCCCATGGACGGAGGAGCCTGGTAGGCTACAGTCCACAGGGTCGCAAAGAGTCGGACACGACTGAGCGACTTCACTTTCACTTTGCCTATCCTAAGCTCCCCAGGCCACTGCCCAGTCTGGCCTGCTCCTTGCCTAGCCACTGAGAAGGGACAGATGTTGAGTAGCCCCAAACCTGCTGTGCTGTCCTGAGGGGCACTGTGTCTGGGGAGTGTGGTCAGGGGCTCAGTCCGTCTCTCCCACGCCAAGCCAGCCCTAAAGAACAATGGCAGTTGTGAAAGTAGAGCATCCCTCCACTTTCCCCCACTTCCCTATTAACATGTTCACTTTCCTATCTCTACCCTGGGCCCTTTGGCCTTACACCCTTGAGCCTCTCCCTGGCTCTCCTAGGCCCTTTGGCCCCCAGAGTTTGCCTTCCTCAAACAGGCATCATTGCTCTGTGCATTTCCCCAGGGCCAACAGAGTAGAGGACAAAACACACAGGCCTGGGATTAAGAGAGCCCTGAGTTCAAATCCTGATCCCTCCATTGATCAGCTGGGAGTCCTCAGGCAAACGATTTCATCTCCTGTAGTCTCATTATCTCATTTGTAATATAATGAGAATAGCCTATCTTACTGAGTTGACATGAGAATGAAATAGATAATATATAAATTTTCCTATCATATTGTGATTACTCAACATGTCTGGTTTTGAACAAGATGTTTTGGCTTTTTCCAGACTCCTTTATCTTTTACAACTCCATTCCTTAGCTATTAAAATGATTCTGTCCTGCCTGGGTACCACTCTTCTGAGGCTGTTATTCTAAGGTGCTAATAAATGAGTCATGCAAAGGTGTTAAAGGAGCCTGAGGGAGAAAACGTGTAACTCTCACCATATATTGCATTTTAGTTATTTAGAGGCTCTTATGAAGCCTCAACTCAAAGATACAGTAGATAATAGAAAAATTATGTTTCCACAGGAAGTTAAGAACGACCTTAATAATAATAGCTATATGTTACTGAATATCCACTACCTGCCAGACACTGTGCAAAGTTCACTGCATTCATTATCTCACTTAACTGACGTCAAAAATATTCCAAGAACTATTACCATTCCCACCTCAAAAAGTGGGGAACTGAAGCTCACTTAGGTTAGAAAATTCGTCTGTAATCTTACTGTAGTAAAATGAAGAGTTAGGATTTAAACTTGAACTCTCGAATTCCAAAACCACTATGCTAGACTCTCTCCCACTTTTGGTAAGAGACTCTTCCAAAACTTTTACATCTGAGGTTGCCTTTTTTTATTTATCCCCAGCTCTGTAAAATCCTAATGACTGCTTAGTATGTCCTTGTTAAAGACATATGTTAGAGAGGCCCAAACACAGTAAGAAAAGCCCTAACACTCAGCAAACACTTTATAAACAGAGGTTTTATTATTGCTATTGTTATGATGTACAGTCCCTTGCTATAGCTTCTAGATGAGTGTGTTTATAGGGGAATGGTGACTATTATTTCTGATTTTTCACATATCTGAAAAAAGGCCTTTCTTTTGAAACAATGTGTATTCTCATGCCTAACTTCAAACCTCACAGCCATGTTCTCGGTGGGATGAAAGCTCTTTCGGTCCTTTCAGAGCAGCCTAGCCGACCTTCTATAGCAGGCATGTCCACCACAGTTCAGAGTGACAGAGGACACAGCCACAGTCCTCACGTAGGGGTAGCTCAGAGCTCCCAGAAGATGAAAGAGTTGCGGAGGTGCAAAGGAACTAGATAAGCAGGTGTCTGCCCACGGACAAGTCTGTGAGTCCACTGCCCTTCCATAACATTGTATGGAAAAACCAAAATGAACTTTTGGGCCAACCCAATAAAATATTATATCCTGCATGGTCATCCTGTATCCTCCATCCAGCTCGCAAGATGACTCACCCACCTGCAGGGTCCAGCCAAAGCTCACAAGGGCTCTTTTGTAATCCCTCCCATCACCTGGCCACACTCAGGGAAGCCAGCCTTGGTTGTAACACTGTCCTCTCTATCCCACAAATAAATTAGGGCCTCAAAGGAGATGTTCATCCTGTTCCTCCAGCCTGCAATGTTCCTCTCCCTGAATCCTATTCCAAGGCATTCCTGGCTTACCTACATCTTAGCCCTTCAAAGCTCAGCTCAGACCCTCCTCCTTTCCACAAAGCTGCTCTTCTGCTAGAAGCCACGGCTGATCCCCAGCCACAGAACACCTGTTGCAGTGACACCAGTATGAAAGAACGGCAGGTGTAAGCTTCCTAGGGGAGGCACAAGCCCCAAGAGGAAGAACCAGTTCTCAGACTTCTCCTTCATTCTATTTCTGGAGATCAGACGGTCATACACTCATGTGGTGTGCTATAAATGTAATTTCTGCTTTGTAACTATGCTTTCCTGATTGACCATCAACATAAATATCTAAGACATGCACACTAAAATTTCTGGATTCCTTGGATGTGACAGAAATCATACCTGCAATCATACCGTGTCATTTTAAATTGCATGTTTAAGGGACAAAATGACTTTCTAATCAAGCCTAACAGTATTGTGGGGATCAATGTACTACTTTTCCTCCTCCTGATTATAGAACCAACTGAGATAAACAGAATATGCAGGAGTCTGATACAAGAAGACAAAGACATCAGCTTTATTTCTGATCCAGCCCAGTGGAGACCATGGCTCCACTCCATCCTTTCACCCATGACTTTTAAGACACCCAGTCATACGTATGACCTATGAGTCCCCATCCCTATTACAGGGCACTCTCCTTCAGCTAAGAGCCAGGAGGTAAGGACCCCTACACCTGGAGACAGACCAGCTCTAAAAAGGAGAAAGAGGCTGAAGGAACCACACTCAGTTCTTCTAAGCTTACCAGATATGAGTCAGGAGGAATGAATGAAGGGTAGGGAAAGAGACGGACTATTTTCTAGAGGAAGTTCCTCCACGTGGACACATGAAGCCAGAGAAAAAGAAGGTGCCCTCACTAAATAATGGGTCTAAAATATAGAAAGTGTAATGCAAATACTAACAATGTAACTGCTTAATATCTGAAAGGAAAATTAGTAGATTAGTCACTGCTGATCCAAAGAACTCACTCAATTATTTGCTAATTGCAGTGGCACTGCTATCCTCCTTAGGCATATAGGGGCTCACTCCTACATCATCTGTAGAGCTTGATGTAGGTTATGGCCAAACAGTCCTTTGTTAGAGTCTGGTCAGAGCACACATAATAAGAAGGGCCTGATGCTTGAACCGGAATTGAGCACTCATTCATTCACTCAACAAGCAGGGATCAAGTAACTATTGTGTGCCAGCTACTGTGCTTGGCGGTTGAGATGTAACAGCATACAGACTAATGGGTGTCGATATCAAGCAAGCACAAGGTGGCAGCAGGGTCCCCGATTTCACCCAGCTGTGAGAATATGGGTGTAATTTGTGGATTTGTTCAAAATGCCGTTAAGATAAAAGCTGATTGTGTGAAGGAAGGATACGTACTGCAATGCTCACAGTTTATTCTGATGAGAAAAAAATGAATGATCCTTGAAGAAGGACAAGATAGCATCGAGAGATTTCTTCATTAAATACACTTTATTTTTTAATTGGAGGGTAACTGCTTCACAATAAACCTTTTTAAAGAGTAAACAATTCTAAGATGCTTCAGGTATGTTCCGAACTTGAGAATGGTAGACAAACAAACCATTACTTACAAGTCCTTCTCAGCCTCACATTTTTGTTCTCAGTGTTGCCGTCCTTTGTCTGAATCCCACACATTCTGGGGCACTGGGCTGAAGAAAAGAGCCATCTAGTTACGATGAGTGCCCCATGATGGAGACCTTCTGCGTTGACCTGTCGTGGTGAGGGATACAGCACACCAGAGTACCCACCGCAAGCAGGAATGCTGGGGAGGGGGTCGGGGAGGCGAGGAAGGGGCAGGAGAGGAGGAGAGCCTGGCTTTCAGAGGCTTCTCCCCCACAGCAGGCTGCACACACAATGCAGTTTCCTTCGTCAGAATCTCTCAGCCTCGCATTATCCACAGCCCAGGAGGTTGCGAGAAGCATTGTACACGACGCAGCAACCACGCACTCCCTGCCACGGCCAGACAGCAGCAAGCATCTTCCACGGCCCACGGGCCCAGAGAGTAGCGGGACGTGCTAAGAGCCTCTTCAGAGGTGTCCTTGCCCTCATGATAGCTGCTTTATTATTTGTATTATTTTAATTCTTTCCTTCTGGGCTCCCCTGCCTCCCCATGCAAAACTAGTTCAGAGATGCCACTTTGGGAGCTCATTATGTTGTCATGGCAACCAGAATTCTCAAAGTTTATTTCTCCTCCTCTTCTCCCTTCCGTGAACTCCCTCTCCCATCTCTCGCTACGTATATGTTTTGCACAAGAAACAAAACAGGGAAGAAAACATGATCAATATTTTGTAAATTTTCTCACACACTTTCTACTTAGCATAGCATGTCCCCAGTGGGTATTTGAAATTGCCCTTGTTCTTACAATATCCAATTAACATTCTTAGGCTTCAAATCCCTGTGGTGTTTGGGAGTAAGGCCTCGGGTAACAGTTATCAGCTTGCCCCTCTCTCCTCTCCTCTTTCTCTCTTCCTGCAGAGAGAGGCTGATATATCCCTTCCTGCTTATATAAACCACGCACATGCTGTGTCTTATTTATCATTTGTGGCAATTCACTCCAGTGTTCTTGCCTGGAGAATCCCAGGGACTGGGGAGCCTGGTGGGCTGCCGTCTATGGGGTCACACAGAGTTGGACATGACTGAAGCGACTTAGCAGCAGCAGCCCTTGAAAACAGCATTTAAAAAAAAAAAAGGCCACAACTACACATGAGGGAAAGTGAAAACACCTTGGATGTACTTCACAGGAGATCTCTGGAGATCAGAGGAGATCCAGTTGCCAAAAGGCAAGGCAGGGAAATCCCCAAAGAAAATTTGCTAAATTGATTGTTTAATTATAACATTAACCTTTGCTATCAAAAACCAGATGCAGACAGAGAGGAAAACGAAACCAAAACAGAGGGAAGAGCCTGAACTCCCACTCTGCCCACAAGCCATTGCGAGAGGCTGGCCCTGCTCGCCCGCGCTTCATCCACTCGTGGGGGGAGGAAGTGATGAGCCCCAGAAGGCTGGGGCTTCTGTAGGTGAAATGGTTGTCTGGGCCCCACAGCTGCTAAAGGGGCTGACACCCTAACAGTCTCAGCTCTGGTTCTGTGGGCTGGGATCCGAGAGACCCAAGAGAGATGGTCAGGACAAACACAACCCCTCCATCCATCCTCCTGACAGCCCTCTCTGCTGGCCTCCCTGCTATGGTGAGGGAAGACGACTGGGCCAGAGAACACAGGAATTCTGGGCTGAGGGGGGTGTGAAGCTGACAGATGGAGTCCAATCCAGATTATGGGACACCGTCCTGAGGCTCTAAGACTGGGTCTGTGACATCAACCACGATGGATGAGTATTTTAATTGAGACTCTGCTTACTTATCATTCATCACTGCTAACAGAAGGAGATCCCCAATTGCTGAAGTCATAAAAGCTCCAGACTCTAGCACTGCTTGCTGCTGCTAAGTCGCCTCAGTCGTGTCCGACTCTGTGAGACCCCAGAGACGGCAGCCCACCAGGCTCCCCCGTCCCTGGGATTCTCCAGGCAAGAACACTGGAGTGGGCTGCCATTTCCTTCTAAATTGGCCCATAACAGGATTAGCTGTGAAGAAGAGGGAACTAAATAATGATAAAGGGGACGTTGTACTTCACGGTGAGGGGAGGGTTAGAAGGGCAGGAAGGCTGAGCAGGACAAGTGCATACTGGGATTCTAAGCAGCTCACCTACCCCCGAGCAGCTGCCTCCTGGCCCCGCTGAAGGATGCTCACATTCTAGGCAGTGGACCAACCGCCCTCCAGCCCACTCCATAGCTCAGGTTCTAGTTCCACTCTGCTTCTTTTAACCTGAGAACACAAATTCCTGGCACATAGTAGGTACTCAACAAATCCTGGACGAGTGAAATAGTTCTTAAATGGGCAGCAAGCAGTATAATGCTCTGGATGGCCCACCTCACACCCCGTCAGTCACCTCTGAGTTGTCCCGAAGCTGCAGCGGATGGAGCCTGTGCTCTTTGACAAGCATGCCAGCCCCCACATGTTTCTCTGCCTGAGAGACTTTTCCAGTCCCCTACAGGCTTGATCAGCTCACAAGCAGGGCAGTCCCAAAGTGTCATCACTCAAGGAGGGATAGTAATTAAAGGAGCTTTTATGGAAATATACATTGCCATGGCTCAGTCCTCAATGGAGCAATGCTGAAATATTTCTTATGTGGTTCCTTGGAAGGTTCCCAGTGGGTTAAGCGTCAGCAACCTGTACTAGTAAGTTTCTCAGTTAATACATGTTATTTGGCTTTTCCTCTTCAGTTTCAACTTCCCCCATTCTCTCCCTTTTGCAGCTAGAGATCACTTCCCAAATAAACTACCTAGACCCAATCCCTTTCTTAGGATCTTCTTTCAGAGGAACCCGGTCCAAAACACTATCTGTGAACTAGTCAGTTAAATCATTTTCCTCCCTGACAAAAAGATGTAGGAAATGGAAGGGGTGCCATTAAACTGGAGAGGGCAAAGGTATGTCATCTGAAGCATCAATGCCTACTTTTCAAATTTTGTGAGGACCAAATCTTGACCAGGATTCAAAGGCTATATTATGGACCAGAAATTCCAAGAAAGAAGGAATGATTTTTGCTTGTCTGTAAAAATGACCAACCCAGAGACAGCTTTTTGTTACTGCTTCTGAGGACAATGCTGAGAAAAGGGACCAGAAACAAGTGACTGAATGAATAACATCCCTCCTTTCCAGAGGGTAGACAATCTGGGACACAACTTGGCCTTGACTGTTTTAGACTTTTTCTTTTCTATTCATTGGCATATGCAGAGGCATGAAGAGGCAGAGTTATCAATTAAAGCATAGTGCTGAATGTCAGTTCATTATCTCAGAAAGGAATATTAAGCTGCTTGATCCCCTGGGGCATCTTTCACTGCTGGTTAACACAGAGGCACCCTTTTTAACTCCACGAGTACAGAACAGGGGGTACCCCACACAGGTTAATTAACACAGTCAAGGTACTACTGTTTGGTCATTTTTGTAGCCCCATTGGTTGGGAAGTGACATTTTCAGAATAATAGACACCGCCCCTCTAGAGCGAAACATGTTTTTCTAGTGAGGAGCCCTTGCTTCAGCTCAGGAAAGTGCATCCAGAGACTTGACACCTAGCTAACCCATGTTGTTCTCTCCAGTCTGATGTTTTTTATCCTAAGATGAGAGTTAGAGCTGCTATTCGAAGCCTGTTCATTTTCTTCATAGCAAGTACTATTAATACGGTGCTGTCGGCCTGTTCCCTGTCCTCGCCATTAGACTACAGAGGGCGAATGGTACAGATGAGTGTATGCAAAGCAGAAATAGACACACAGACATAGAGAACAAACGTATGGGCACCAAGAAAGTTAAGGGGAGGTGGGATGAATCGGAAGGCTGGGACTGACATGAATACATACTGATTTTGTTGTTGTTCTTCAGTCGCTAAGTCATGTTTGACTCTTTATGACTCCGTGGACTACAGCACACCAGGCTTCCCTGTCCTTCACTATCTCTCAGGGTTTGCTCAAATTCATGTCGATTGAGTTGGTGATGCTATCCAACCATCTCATTCTCTGCCACCCTCTTTTCCTTTTGCCTTCAATCTTTCCCAGCATCAGGGTCTTTTCAGTGAACATGATTGATACTTCATATAAAACAGATAACTAAATGAGCCTACTGCACATCATAGGGAACTCCTCTCAATGCTCGTGGTGACCTAAATGGGAAGGACATCCAAAAAGATGGGATATATGTATACATATGGCTGATGCACTTCGCTCTACAAAAGAAAATAGCACAACACTGTAAAGCAACTATATTCAACAAAAATTAGAAGGAAAAAAAAAAGATTATCTCCTTCCCTCAGTTCTGGATGTCAGACATTTACTGGCTGAGGCACTGATGTCCACTAGTAAGGTCATTCCTCTCTTGTATGGCATCTGATTATTGGGTATTGATCGAAAGGAAAAGTATGATGTGGAAAAGTAGGGGTGAGGAGATGGAGGAGGTACTTCTCTGTGTACAGCACACAAGGTTGGGGAGTAGGAAAGAACTGTATCTCATTTTACTGCCATTTCTGCCAACTCTGGTGAGGGTTAAGGGCTCTCCTCTCTCTGTTCTGATCAACTTGAGCTTAGGGATCTTTCAGCTGGCAAACAAATTGGTTATCAAGTTTAGTTTAATATGGGCTAGAGCAGTATGGCCCTTTAACAAGCTTTGGGGTCCCTCCTGCCCTCTCACTGCTCTCAGTGGCTGTTCATTTCCCAGGTCCTGCGTGGAACATGCTATCTCTGTGTTCTCCCTGCATAACAGAGTTTGCTTCTTCACCAGAAAAGACTAATTTCAATATTTTTGCTAAATGAGGAATATTTTGGGATGTGATGATAATTAAGTGTTAAGAATGTACTGATGCACTTGACACTGAGGGGAAAATAAAGCATTTTTAATTCAGCTACAACTCTAATGGCTTTGCAACTTAACAGCTAGACATGCCAAGCACCCAGTACATAACCAAGTTGTAAAGGCTGTGATTATCAACCGGGGAAATTGGGAGGTATTATTTCAGCCAACTCAGTGTGCACATGTCTGCAAGAGCACAGAAAACATGTCTAATTATAGGGGCTTGACTGTGGGCTATAAGCTCAGAATGTAGTGAGGCTCTGATACTATTATGAATTTCCACATGGAAAAAGCAATTACTGTGAGATTCCACAGATCAGAAAAACAGCCATAGGTTCAAGCAAAAAAAAAAAAAAATTTCTAATCTTGAAAAGACTAAGATTTTGGCATAAAAGCCACAGTGAAATGAACATATGGGATAAATTTTATAAGCAAAAAAAAAATCCATTAAAACCCCCTCAAACAGCAGTGATTTGATACACTGGCTTATGTCCATCAATCTGATAATGACAAATGTTCCCTCCTTCCCCCTGCAATAGAGAAAGTCTAGGCACAATTTTTAGAGTTGTCCCTTGACACCAGCAAAATAATGGAGTTCTGCTACAGGCATCTGTGCTCTGCTCTTCAGCTAATGTTAAACTTGGGTTTCAGGGGAATTAGACCCATTGAAAACAGTGCCCAAAATCTCAGGAAAATTTCTGAAGAATGTAGACATCCCATAAACAGGAAGATGGCCTTTGATTTGCTCACTGGAGGGCATCTACTGGGAGCCCACTGAGCACCTGTTAGGTTTGCCAAGTGCTGCAGAAAGAAGAACTCACCATGTTGCCTCCCATCACAATGCTATGAAAAGGGCAAAAAAGTGTTCATCGCTCAGTCGGGTCTGACTCTTTGTGACCCCATGGACTGTAGCCTTCCAGGCTCCTCTGTCCATGGGATTCTCCAAGCAAGAATACTGGAGTAGGCAGCCATTCCCTTCTTCAGCGGGTCTTTCTGACCCAAGGATCGAACTTGGGTCTCCCTCATTGCAGGCAGATTCTTTACTATCTGAGCCATCAGGGAAGCCCTTGAAAGGGGCAAAGATCTCCACAAATAACTTCAAGACAAGGGCTCTAATAGAGGATTACCTATAGTGCAAGAAGAGGAAACTTAAGGGGGTTTTGACCTTCAAAGATGAGTCAGAGCTCACAAGTCAAACAAGTCAGGTGCGTGAAAGGGGATATGGTGGTTCTTTCTAAGCAAAAGGAACAAAGGGATGAAGGTGTGTGCTCCCGGGGAATCCAGGACAGTGAGTGTGTGGCAGGGCTAAAGGAGAGGGAGCATAGCATTGAGGCTGGGAAAGTAGGCTGAGCTAAGCTTTGAAGGTCTTGCAAGACAAGAACCATTTCTCTGGACTTTTAAATAAATTGATGGTTAAAGAAGCTGTGTGTGTGACTGTGTTGTGCTTACTCCCTCAGTCATGTCTGACTCTTTGAGCCCCAGGCTCCTCTATCTATGGGGATTCTCCAGGCAAGAATACTAGAGTGAGTTGCCATGCCCTCCTCTGGGAGATCTTCCCAATCCAGGGATCGAACCCAGATCTCCTGCACTGTGGGCAAATTCTTAACCATTTGAGCCACTGTTTCTGATTATCCCCTCTTAAAGCCTTTAACTGTTAAAATGAAAAGTTATTAATTCTACATTCATCTTTCCAACCCACCCAGTGTTGGTTTTGCCATTATTTATCCTTTTTCTGAGAATTTACTAGTCAAGAATGTTTAAAAATGTGATCTACCTAATAATCACTGGTTTACATTATTTAGATTATCTTAAAACTTTCACATTAATTGCGATACATTTTAGCATTGATTGGAAATTATTATTTAATTTTTAAAACAAGCTGATGAGAACAAGGAAAACCCAGAGCTCTCACTTTTGCTGGCAGGCACATAACTCTGGAAAGCAGATTGGCAGTTTCTTATAAAACTAATCATGCACTTACCCTATGACCCAGCAATTATACTCTCGGGCATTTATCTCAGAGAAAATAAAACTTATGTTCACACAAAAGCATGTACACAAATGTTCATAACAGCTTTATCTGTAATAGCTCAAAACTCAAAACAACTCAAATGTCTTCCCAAGGGGTGAATGAATAAACAAACTGCGCTACAGCCACACCATGAAAAGCTATTCAGAAACAAACAGGAATAAGTTATTAAATATGTGCAAAGATCTACATGGATTTCAAGGAAATTATGCTGAGTGAAAAAAAAAGGTCAATCTTTAAAAGTTATGTACTGTATGATTTCATTTCTATAACATTCTTAAAATGACAAAATTAGAGAGATAGAGAACAAACAACTGATTACCAGGAGATGAGGGAGTAATAGATGGGGAAACAGTGGAAACAGTGTCAGACTTTATTTGGGGGGCTCCAAAAACACTGCAGATGGTGACTGCAGCCATGAAACTGGAAGACGCTTACTCCTTGGAAGGAAAGTTATGACCAACCTAGATGGCATATTGAAAAGCAGAGATATTACTTTGCTAACAAAGGTCCGTCTAGTCAAGGCTATGGTTTTTCCTGTGGTCATGTATGGATGTGAGATTGGACTGTAAAGAAGGCTGAGCACCAAAGAATTGATGCTTTGGAACTGTGGTGTTGGAGAAGACTCTTGAGAGTCCCTTGGACTGCAAGGAGATCCAACCAGTCCATTCCAAAGGAGATCAGCCCTGGGATTTCTTTGGAGGGAATGATGCTAAAGCTGAAACTCCAGTACTTTGGCCACATCATGCGAAGAGTTGACTCATCGGAAAAGACTCTGATGCTGGGAGGGATTGGGGCAGGAGGAGAAGGGGAGGACAGACGGTGAGATGGCTGGATGGCATCTCTGACTCGATGGACGTGAATCGGAGTGAACTCCAGGTATTCGTGATGGACAAGGAGGCCTGGCATGCTGCGTGTCCCACATAAACAGTGGGACACGACTAAGCAACTGAACTGAACTGAGGGGGTAGTAGGTGGAGGACAGTGGATGTGATTATAAAGGGGTAGCATGAGAAAGTCTCATGGTAATGAATTAGTTCTGTGTCTTGATTACGGTGGTGGTTACACAAATCTACAATCGATAAAACGGCATGGAAACAGACACACACACACACACGGACACACACATAAGAATGCACATTAAAAACAGTGAAACCTGAATAAACTTTTTGGGCTGCACCAAAGTCAGTTTCCTAGTTATGGTATTATACTGCAGTCATGCCAGATGTTATCAAACCAGGTACAGGGGATACAAGCCTTCTACATTTCCCCCCAACTTTCTGTGACTCTATAATTGCTTCAAATTAAAAAAGAATCAAACAAAACCTTTTGAAAAAAGCTAGCCAGGTGTCCATGTTGACAGCTTCCGCAGTCATTTTTCAGTCATCTCTGTTCTGAGTCACTGTGACATGTTCAGCATTGGGGATTTTCTCATTCCTTTTAGAAATCCTGTATTTCTTTGTCCTCTACGATATGATGCTTTTGTGATACCCTTTCGATCGATCTTGATATTCTAATACTTTAACAGTGTTACTAGAAATCTCTATCCTTGGTTCTGTTTTTTCTTCTCTACTGCCATCCATGGGTAACCTTATCTATCTGTGCCATTTGCTCTATTATATTCTGATAGTGGGTCATATCTGTTCTCTCTCTGTTCTTAAAACACAGATATTGGCTGATCCTATCTACTTGCTTGGCCCTCCTGAACCTCAGACGCACTGTCTGGAATTGAATGCATCTTCCTGCCAGAAGAGAGCTGTTTTTCTTCCTATATTATTCAGGTTAGTAAGTGGAAAACCAAAGTTATCCAAGATATTTGCAAGTGAATCTTGGGATGTATGGGCTTCCCTGGGGTCTCAGTGGCAAAGAATCTGCTGGCAACACAGGAGTTGCAGAAGACTTGAGTTCAATCCCCGAGCTGAGGAAGATCCCCTGGAGAAGGAAATTGCAACCCACTCCAGTATTCTTGTCTGGAGAATCCCAAGACAGAGGGGCCAGTGGGCTATAGTCCATAGGGTTGCAAAGAGTCAGACATGACTGAACTGACGGCATGTCTGGGATGTATGCTAGACGATCTTCCCTCACTCATTACAGCCAATCATTGACCTTGTCCTGACTATGATACCACCTAAATCCTTCACCTCTGTTTCCCCTTTACATTTCAGCCATCAGTGCCTGAGAGTCTCACTTTCTATCTACAACTAGAGTTTTCCACAGAATTATTACTAACCAATCATTTTTTTAAACCCTCTTCCCTAATCCTCAATTTAAAATTCAAAACTAACTCAAAACTAACTCAACTAAAATTCAAAACTAACTCCAGTTTTGTTTCTTGATCTTATTAATGAATTATGACAGTACATTTTAATTTTTACAAATTCAACTTATCAACTGTTTCACTTAATGGCTTACTGATTTGTATCACATTCAGAAAGGCTTTCCCCCTTAAAGATTTTTAGTTGTCCAAATCTTTTTGAATATTTATAGCTTAATCTTCAAGACACAGATACTTGCTCCACCTGCAATTTATTTTGCTATAAATTATGAGAGATGGGGAGCCAATAAAGCCTTTTCAAGTGACTGGCCAGTTATCAAACCGTTCACTGAATCATTTCACTAATTTGAAATGAAATATATACTGTAAATTCATGTATACATATTTGAATCTCTTTTGATCCTCCTATTCCTACATCAGGCCACACTGTTTCAATTACTTCAGCTTTAGAAAACCTTTTATTACTTGGCGAAAATTCCCTGTTCCTCAGTGTTTTAAGAAATGTCCTGGATATTCTTATATGCTTAAGTTCTCATGTAAATTTCTATTCAGTAAAAATCTTGTTTGCATTTATTAACATTCATGTTAATGATGAAATGAGGGAAAATAGACATCTTTGCAATCTGAAGAATTCCTTTACATGAACAACGTATGTATTCTCATTTACCTAAATGAGAAAAAGAACTCAGAATCTCCCTGTGTTAGAATTCAAACTTCGCAAGTGCAAGACTTTCTGTTTGTTTAGTTCTATGCTACATTCCCAGTTTCTAAAACACTTTTTAGCACAGGAGAAGCACAATACCTATTTGTTGGAAAACTGAATATATTCTATTATTTAGGCAATAGAAACCCATTATAAATAATCATACATAAATCATATAATTAGATGTCTAGCTCAGAAAGTCTGTTTTGATCATGGAGAGCTGGCTGGATTAAAGTAAGGAGAACATTTAAAGAAGCAATTGCTACAGTCCAGGATACAGCTCATGAAAACCTTCAAAGGTGGAATCAGTAGGTTTTGATGAATAAGTAGATGCAGAGAATAGGTGAAATGGACAGACCATGGTTAACTCGTGTTACTACCTTGAATTACAAAAGTGATAAAAGATAACAGAGGAAGAGTATGGAAAAGTAACGTGCGTATTTAGTGTCGGGGTAGGGCAAGGAGGCAATGAAATGAATTTAGTTTAGAACATCCTAAATTTGAGACATGTAAGGGATCTCCCAAGTGAAAATATCTCTTTTGGAGCTTAGTAGCAGATTGATAAGAGAAAGTGATGGCAGCCCACTCCAGTACTCTTGCCTGGATAATCCCATGGACGGAGGAGCCTGGCAGGCTGCAATCCACGGGGTCGCTAAGAGTCAGACATGACTGAGCGACTTCACTTTCACTTTTCACTTTCATGCATTGGAGAAGGAAATGGCAACCCACTCCAGTGTTCTTGCCTGGAGAATCCTAGGGACAGGGGAGCCTGGTGGGCTGCTGTCTATGGGGTCGCACAGAGTCAGACACAACTGAAGCGACAGCAGCAGCAGATTGGTAAATTAAATCTAGGTTGGTCTGGTAATAAAGCCAACTTCTTAAATATTATTTTGTATTATATTATTTTACTAAACACAAATTAGCTCCTCCTCTGAAAAACAGATAACTAAAATGGGGTTTTAGGATGGAAACAATCTTTAAGGAGGTTTGAATATAGTGTGCAAGAGTGCACACAGTGCATACTATATAAGGCAAATTCAGAGAATGGTACAGTCACCTACTGGGTTAAGCCCCTCCCTTCATGGAGGGACAGAGACTAGAGTATAACATGTATACAGAGTTTAAGCATGAATATAAGCATAATGCACTATGGAAATGTGTGTGTGTTGTATACACAAATATGTGTGTATATATGTATATGAACAGATGTGGATGCTTGCTCCTTGGAAGGAATGCTATGACAAACCTAGACAGCGTATTAAAAAGCTGAGACATTACTTTGCCAAGCATGGTCCCTATAGTCAAAGCTATGGCTTTTCCAGTAGTCATGTATAGATGTGAGAGTTGGACCATAAAGAAAGCTGAGCACTGAAGAATTGATGCTTTAAAACTGTGCTGCTGAAGAAGACTCTTGAGAGTCCCTTGAACTGAAAGGAGATCAAACCAGTCAATCCTAAAGGAAATCAACCCGGAATATTCACAGAAGGACTGATGCTGAAGCTGAAGCTCCAATACCCTGGCCAATGCCAAGCATGGTCCCTATAGTCAAAGCTATGGCTTTTCCAGTAGTCATGTATAGATGTGAGAGTTGGACCATAAAGAAAGCTGAGCACTGAAGAATTGATGCTTTAAAACTGTGCTGCTGAAGAAGACTCTTGAGAGTCCCTTGAACTGAAAGGAGATCAAACCAGTCAATCCTAAAGGAAATCAACCCGGAATATTCACAGAAGGACTGATGCTGAAGCTGAAGCTCCAATACCCTGGCCACCTGATGCAACTCACTGGAAAAGACTCTGATGCTGGGAAAGATTTAAGGCAAAAGGAGAAGGGGGTGGCAGAGGATGAGATGGTTAGATAGCATCACCAATGTAATCGATATGAATTTGAGCAAATTCTGGGAGACAGTGAAGGACAGAGGAGCCTGGTATACTGCAGTCTATGGGGGTCACAAAGAGTCGGATACGACTTAGTGATTGAACAACAACATCAGAGTATTACAAGGTGAATCTACAGTAAGTTATTTAGATTATGGAGAGGGCATCAGAGGGCAGACAAAGTGAAACCATAATCACAGAAAACTAGTCAATTTGAACACATGGACCACAGCCTGGTCTAACTCAGTGAAACTAAGCCATGCCGTGTGGGGCTACCCAAGACAGGCAGGTCATGATGGAGAAGTCTGACAGAATGTGGTCCACTGGAGAAGG
>SJYC01079299.1:0-71139 GCA_006408675.1 Madoqua kirkii | reverse complement strand
GGTACAGTAATCTGGGCTGTAGATTATTTTCTTTCATCATTTTAAGTATGTTTTGCCATTCCCTCCTGTCCTGAAATAGTTTCTATTGAAAGATCTGCAGTTATCCTTATGGAAATCCCCTTGTGTGTTATTTGTTGTTTTTCCCTTGCTGCATTTAATATTTGCTCTTTGTGTTTGATCTTTGTTACTTTGAATAATAATGTGTCTTGGGGTGTTTCATCTTGGATTTATCCCGTTTGGAAACTCTGGGTTTCTTCAGCTTGGGTGATTATTTCCTTCCTCATTTTAGGGAAGTTTTCAACTATTATTTCCTCAACTATTTTTCCATGGTCTTTCTCTTTGTCTTCTTCTTCTGTGATTCCTATAATTCAAATGTTGGAGCATTTCACATTATCCTCGAGGTCTCTGAGATTGTCCTCATTTCTTTTAATTCTTTTTATTTTTTCATCTGATTCATTTATTTCTACCATTCTATCTTCTATTTCACTAATCCTATCTTCTGCCTCCATTATTCTACTATTTGTTGCCTCCAGAGTGTTTCTGATCTCATTCATTGCATTATTCATTATATATTTACGCTTTTATTTCTTCTAGGTCCTTGTTACACCTTTCTTGCATCTTCTCAATCCTTGTCTCCAGGCTATTTATCTGTAGTTCCATTTTGATTTCAAGATTTTGGATCATTTTCACTATCATTATTTGGAATTCTTTATCAAGTAGATTGCCTATCTCCTCCTCTTTGATTTGGTGGGCATTTCTCCTGTTCCTTTACCTGCTGGATATTCCTCTGTCTCTTCATCTTGATTATATTGCTGCATTTGGGGTAACCTTTCTGTAATTTGGGAATTTGTGGAGTTCTCTTTATTATGGAGTTTCCTCACTGTGGGTGGGGTTGTATCAGTGGCTTGTCAAGGTTTCTTGGTTAGGGAAGCTTGTGTCAGAATTCTGGTGGCTGGAGCTGGATTTCTTCTCTCTGGAGTGCAATGAAGTCTCCAGTAATGAGCTATGAGGTGTCAATGGTTTTGTAGTAACTTTGAACTGCCTGTATTTTGAAGCACAGGGGTGTGTGTTCCTGGAGAATTTGCATGGTATGTCTTGCTCTGGAACTTGTTGGCCCTTGGGTGGTGCTTGGTTTCAGCGTAGTTTCAGAGGTGTTTGATGAGCTCCTATCAATTAATGTTCCCTGGATTCAGGAATTTTCTGTTGTTCTCAGGATTTGGACTTAAGCTTCCTGCTTCTGGCTTACAGTTTCATTTTTACAGTAGCCTCAAGACTTCTCCATCTATACAGCACCAATAATAAAACATCTCGGTTAAAGATGAAAAGTTTCTCCACATTGAGGAGCACCCAGAGAGGTTCACTGAGTTACATGGAGAAGAGAAAAGGGGGTGGGGGGTAGAGGTGACTGGAATGAGATGAGATGGGATCAAAAGAGGAGAGAGCAAGCTAGCGAGTAATCACTTCCTTATTTGCACTCCACAGTTCACAGAGTTATACAGGGAAGAGGAGAGGGGGGAAGTAGAGGGGGCCAGGAGGATAAAAGAGGGAAATAAAAAGGAGAGAGACAGATCCCGCCAGTAACCAGTTCCCTAAGTGTTCTCCATCATCTGGAACACAGAGATTCACAGAGTTGGGTAGAGAAGAGAAGGGGGAGGGAGGAGACGGAAACAACCTTGTGGAGAAAAATGAGAGTTCAAAGGAGGAGAGAGTGGTCAAGCCAATAATGTCACTCTCAGGTAAAATTGGGTACTGAAAATTGGGTTTATAAATGTACAAAATTGACAACAAATACCAAAAAGCAAAGATTAAAAATCTAGAGTAGTGTTTGGATTTTCAAAGATATTATATTAAAGAAAAGAAGGGAAAAGTTACAAGAATTATTAAAAAACAACAACAACCAAAAAAAAATATATATATATATACGGCATTTGCTTTAAAAATAGGGTTTTTTTTTTGGGAAAAGTAATAGTAGGTTATAAAAATTAAAGGAGAAATAGAGGACTTAAAAATTTTTTAAAGTTAAAAGCAAAAGAAAAGAAAAAACAAGCCCACAACAACATCAACAAAACAAAACAAAAAAGGAGAATGATTGAAAAAATGGTAAAGATATATCTGGGACTTTCTCTGGTGTTGTGGGCAGTGTGGGGTCCCTTCCAAGGTGGTTCTCGGTTTAGCTTCTTCTGTTTGCTGGTCTCTTCAGTGTCTGATTTCTGCCATGACATAAGGGGGGTGGTGGTAGACAGTTTTGGTTTTTTATTTTAGGCTCACTTGTTCAGTTGCGCTCTGGGGAGGGAGGGAGGCTGCAAACAATGTAACACTGGCGTGTGCTTGCAGTATGTCAGCCACGCTGGGCCTGGCCCTGCTCACAGCGCACACAGCTCAGACTCTACGCTGGTCTTCTGGGAACCCTCTGAGGCCGGCCCTAGGCTGCATGCACCTCCCTGGTCTAAGCTTCTCAGGCTTGGCACTCAGGTAGCCCTCAGAGGTGCAGATTAGGTTGGGCCTGCATTTTGTGCCCTTCCCAGGTCCTAGCAGCTCAGGTGTTTGGTGAGCGTGGTCACTGAGACTTATCATCTTCCCCATCCCTGCTGCTCAGTTTTCTGGGTGTACTGCTGGCTCCCCTTCTCAGGCGGATGGTGACTGTGCAGAACCCCAAGAAGTCTTAGCAAAGAAGCCTGCTTACAGTTGGTAGGTAAAGCCTCTCCAGGGCTGTGCTTGCCCCCTTCCAGCCCTTATGGCTCTGGCTGCCTGTCATCGGAGGGGGATGGTCTGCAGCTGGCGATTTCTGTTCCGTCCTTTGTTCTGTGTGCAGTCCTGGCAGTGTCTTATGTTAGAGCTTTTCATGTGGTAGCTATCCCACAGTCTGGTATGCTAGTTAGCTAGTATGTTAGTTCACTCTGGTTACACTCAGGGCATTCTGGCCTGATTTTTAAAAAGCACTGCAGCCCACACCTCCCTGCCCAGTTCCCACTTGCTAGTGGCAGATGCAGGTGTCTGCACTGCTTCTCCACTGGGGGAGTTACTGTTGGGCTCGTAATCTGTTGGTTTTAATTATTTATTTTTCTTCCCTGTTATGTTGCCCTCTGTGCTTCCAAGGCTCACCACAGACTTGGCAGCGGGAGTGTTTCCTGGTGTTTGGAAACTTCTCTCTTTTTAAGACTCCCTTCCCAGGATAAGACTCCCTTCCCGGGATGGAGCTCCTTCCTACCTCCTTTGTCTCTTTTTTCGTCTTTTATACTTTCTCCTACCTGTTTTTGAAGTCAGTGATCTGCTTTTCTGGATGCCTGATGTCCTCTGCCAGCATTCAGAAGTTGTTTTGTGGAATTTACTCAGCACTGAAATGTTCTTTTGATGAATTTGTGAGGGAGAAAGTGGTCTCCCCGTCCTATTGCTCTGCCATTTTAGCTAAAGTAATTATTGATATGTTTCTATTGCATTTTATTAGTTGTTTGGGGTTGAATTTTTAGATCTTTTTTCTTCTCTTGTATTTCTTCACTATATGAGTCCCTTTAACATTTGTTGTAAAGCTGGTTTGGTGAAACTGATTTCTCTTAACTTTTGCTTGTCTGAAAAGTTTATTTCTTCATCAATTTTGAATGAGATCCTTGCCAGCTACAGTAATCTTGTTTTTAGATTTTTCCCTTTCAGTACTTTAAATATATCCTGCCATTCCCTTCTGGGCTGTAGCATTTCTGCTGGAAGATCAGCTGTTAAGCATATGGAGTTTCCCTTGTATATTACTTGTTGCTTCTCCCTTGCTGCTTTTAGCATCCTTTCTCTGTGTTTAGTCTTTGTTGATTTGCTTAGTATGTCTTGACACGTTTCTCCTTGGGTTTCTCCTGCATGGCATTCTTTCTTCCTCTTGGACTTGATTGACTATTTCCTTTTCCATGTTGGGGAAATTTTCAACTATAATCTATTCAAAAATTCTCTTATACCCTTTCTTTTTCTCTTCTTCTGGGGCCCCTGTATTGTGAATGTTGGTGCATTTGATATTGTCCCAGAGGTCTGTGATACTATCCTCATTTTTTTTTTCATTATTTTTACTTTATTCTGCTCTTCAGAAGTTATTTCTACCATTTTATCTTCCAGCTTACAGATTTGTTCTTCTGCTTCACATATTCTGCTATTGATTTCTATAGTATTTTTAATTTCAGTAAATGTGTTGTTTGTCTCTGTATGTTTATTCTTTAATTCTTCTAGGTCTTTTCAAATTGATTCTTGTATTTTCTCCATTTTGTTTTCAAGGTTTTTGATCATCTTTACTATAATTATTCTTAATTCTTTTTCAGGTAGTTTGCCTATTTCCTTTTCATTTATTTGGACTTCTGTGCTTCTAGTTTATTCCTTTAGTATTTCTCTGCCTTTTCATTATTTTTTTTAACTTACTGTGTTTGAGGTCTCCTTTTCCCAGGGCTCAAGGGAAGTTGAATTCTTTCCTTGTAAAAGGTTGAATTCTTTCTTCTTTTTGGTTTTTGCGCTCCTAGGGTTGACCCAGTGGTTTGTGTAAGCTTCGTATAGGGTGAGATTTGTGCTGAGTTTTTGTTTGTTTTTCTTCTAATGGGCAAGGCTGAGTGAGGTGGTAATCCTGTCTGCTGATTATTGGCTTTGTATTTTTGCTTTGCTTGTTGTTTAGTTGAGGCACCCTGCACAGGGTGTTACTGGTGTTTGAGTGATGCTGGGTCTTGTATTCAAGTGGTTTCCTTTGTGTGAGTTATCACTATTTGATACTCCCTAGGGTTATTTCTCTGGTAGTCTAAGGTCAGTGCTACCACTTCAAAGGCTCAGGGCTTGATCTCTGGTCAGGAAAGAATATTCCACTAGTGGTTTGTTATGGCATTAAGTGAGATTAAAACAAATATCCAAAAATGAGAAACCAAAGATAAACACCAGACAAATGGCAGTTACAAAATCAGATAAATAATAATTAAAATAATGTAATACATATACACCCATGAGCAAAGTCAAAACAGTCCAACAAAAATACAGTGGATTGACCTCGTGAACAAAGAAAATTAAAAATTATATTTACCAGTTAACAAAACTAACTAAAGCACTAGCTGGAAAACAAAACTAAAGCAAAGTGCCAAGTGGGGAATAAAGCAATGAAGATAAAACTAACAAATATTTTGAGAGGAAAGAAAGAAAAGAAAGAATAGATGTGGAAAGTTAAATAGAGGTAGCACTAGAGCCTGTAGACTATGGGGTAGAGTCAAGTCTTGGTGTCAAAGTGATGACCTCTGGGATGGTTGGCACTTATCATTATTCCATGGGTCCTTTGCCACAAATGTCTTCCCACTCCTCAGTAAGCCGTGGCTAATCAGGAAACCCTCTGATGTTTGCAGGTTGGTCCAGCCAGGCTCCTATGGAGTTATGGCTTTGTACTGGGTCCTAATGTATGTGAAACTGTCTGTGTGCCCTCCAACAGTGGAGTTTTTGTTTCTTCCAGTCCTGTGGAGCTCCTGCACTCAAGTCCTGCTGACCTTCAAAAGCAAATGCTCTTGGGATTCCTCTTCCCAATGACAGAGCCTCTGGCTAGAGAGCTTGATATCTCACCCTTGTGTGAGAACCTCTGTGATATTATTATTTTTCCAGCTTCTGGGTCATCCACCCAAAACATATGAGATCTGATTATGTCATGAAAGTACCCCTCCTACCATTTCATTTTGGCTTCTCCTTTGTGTTTAAATGTAAGACATCATTTTTCGAGTTCCAGTCTCGTTAATTGCCATTCAATGGTTAGTTGTACTTTTGGTTTTGTGTGTGTGTGTGTGTGTGTGTGTGTGTGTGTGTGTGAGATAGGAGGTGAATTCAAGGCCTTCTACTTAGCTATCTCCTTTAGAAATGAGAGATTGCTTTTAGTTTGGATGCTTGCTGCCTCTTTCTCAGCATGTGCTGGATGTTATCCCCTTGATATGGAGTGTGAGTGCAGGGGCACTTGTGTGCTCCTGGGATGTTGGGGGCAGTGCTTAGTGCCTGCTTGCAGATCTTGTAGCAGTGGCTGTGGCCAGTGTACTCCCAGGAAAGTGAGGGCAGAGTCTGATTAATTTCTAATCTCATAGTGTCATGAATAGAAAAGACGCTTCATATGACTTCAACTTTTTAAAATTTCCCAAGGCTTATTTGTGCCCTAGCATGTGATCTATCCTGGAGAATGTTCCATGTGCACTTGAAAAGAATGTATATTCTACTTTGAATGGAATATTTTATATATATCAATTAATCTATCTGATCTAATGTGCCATTTAAGATCTATGTTTCCTTACTGATTTTCTGACTGGGTGATCTGTCCATTGGTGTAAGTGAGGAGTTACAGTCCCCTATTGTTATTGTGTTATAGTCAATTATTCATTTATGTTTATTAACATCTGTCTCATATATTGAGGTCCTCCAGTTTGGAGTGTGTATATTTTCACAGTTGTTCTATCTTCTTGGATTGATTCCTTGATCATGATGTGGTATCC
This sequence comes from Madoqua kirkii, assembly GCA_006408675.1. NCBI lineage: Eukaryota > Metazoa > Chordata > Mammalia > Artiodactyla > Bovidae > Madoqua > Madoqua kirkii. Next base: position 64,675 of record SJYC01079299.1, on the reverse strand, counting down.
TTCTTTGTGTCTTTTAACAGTCTTATTTTAAAGTCTATTTTGTCTGCTATAAGTATTGCTGCTCCAGCTTTCTTTTTATTTTCATTTGCATGGAATAGCTTTTCCATCCTCTCATATATATGCCACCTTCTTCAACAGTTTTGAGTGTTTCCAATAATTGTTATCATCATTTACAATCGATTTAACATTTATGTCATGTCAGACATTGTGCCAACTCTTTTATATGCATTATCACCTTTAATCCTGATAATTCCATGGACTAGAAAATTTTATCACCATTTCTCAAATGAGGTAGCTGAATTAGAGAGCTAAGTATAATTCCTCAGTAATGGTCTGACCAAGACAAAGTGAAATGATATTCATAGTCATCTTGTTTTAAGTACTGTCATTTTTTAAATGCAGCCTGATTTCAATATTTACTTCCTTTCTTACTTCTGTTATGGTATAATGTTGACGTGTATTGTGATTAATTAAGACCAAACATCATTAAGTCCTTTTGTGCTTTGTGTGTTTTGTTATTTGAAGGCAAGTGTAAAACTTGGTGTTTATCCAACTGTATTTCATCTTTTAGATCCATTTCATTTCTCTGGCCTGCCACAATGTTTTCTAAATGCTATGTCTGCCATTCACCATAGTTTTCCATCCTTCAGTTTAGTGACATCTGCAAACTTCATGGAACTGCCTTAAGGTCTGCATACTTAAGGAGTATGTCATCCATACTTTATGGATGACAATGCTGCAAAAGACAGACCTTGCTGAGATATGTTTATTACCAGCTAAGGTAGAAATCTTTAAACATTTTACATTCTTTTATGGAGAATGGAAAGGAGATATATTATACTTTATTATGTATAATAAAGTAACAAGTTAAAAAATGCTTTACCTCAAATGGTATGCATGACTATTATTAGGAGAAATAAGAAATCAACGTTCAAAATATTAGGGGATGAGATAGTATATGTATACACATGCACACACATATACATATATGTATACATGCATACATGTATGTCTGCACATGTTTATAGACAGCATGCAAAAGACTCGAGTTAGGCAGGTGAACTGGGTCAGGGAATTCAGCTAGTTTGGACAAAAGAGTGTCCAGATATTAGGAAGTTTTCAATAGACCATTGACTTGCAGTTTATATACAATTATTTTTAACATATTTGGCTCATATAACCATACCCCACAAAGCTCCCCTATGGATTTAACAGAAGCGAAGAAAAATAACTGTGACGTGAAACCATTTGATCAACTCAGCTGACCAGACTGTTACCCATCTGAGCTACAGAAGGACCATCTCAAGAACCACATGCTATTCATGAACAACATTAAACACAGGGATAGATTCTTCTGGAAGCAGGTACTGTTCAACAGGCAGTGAGACCCAATCAGAATGCCAAGTTTCTCCATGTATGTTGTTTAAAAGAATGAATAAGTGAATAGTCTCCAGAGTTAATGCAAAATAACTTCACATCTCATCAATTATGTGAGAATGTCAAATAGGCCCTCTTATACTTTAACATGCTTCAGAACAATAGCTGTGTTCACTCTGGCTTTTCAGTTACTGGTTAACTGTCAAAAATTACTTCTAACTTTTTGGGGAAATAAGTGGCATATATCACTTTATAAATTTGAGTTACAGCATAATGGTGTTTGACATGCATATTTTGTAAAAGGATTACCACAGCTGCTTCCATTTGCATCCATTTCCTCATATAGATAAGAGAAAAAGTACAAACATAAAGAGGTGAAAAGTTTTTTAAAGGGTAGCTACTAGGATTTACTTTCTTGATAAGTTTCTTTTATATTATACATTAATGCTAACTATAGTTGTCATATTGTACATTACCTCCCCAGCACTCATTTATCTTAGAGAAGTTTGTGCCTTTTGATGACCTTCTTTCAATCCCTTAGTATCCACTCTCCACTTCTACAAGTCTGATCTTTTTCTATGTTTTAGTTTATTTGTTTGGGCTTTCTCGATACCACCTCTACCTGAAATCATAACAGTATGTGCCTTTCTCTGTCTGATTTATTTTACTTTCCCTAATGCCATCAAGGTCCATCCATCATGTTGCAAATATAGGATTTCTTCTTTTTTTTTTCTGGCTGAATAATATAATATTGTAACTACATACCACAACTCTTTATCCATTCATCCATTTATGAACACTTACATTATTTCTATGTCTTAGCTATTGTAAATAATGCTTCTATGAACATCTGGGTGAACTTATCATTTTGAGTTCATGTTTTCATTTCCTTTGGATATACTCCCAGTACTAGAACTGCTGGATCATATAGTGATTTATTTTTTAATTTTTTGGAGGATCCTCCATGCTCTTTTTCATAGTGATCATACCAATTCTGTCCTACTAACAGTACACAGAGGTTCCATTTCAAGCCAGTATTTATCTCCTGTTCTTTTGATGATAGCCATTTGAACAGGCATGTGGTGATATCTCTTTGTGCTCTTAATGTGTATTTCCTAATGACTAGTAATGTTAATTTTGGGATGTCCTTGTTGGCCTTTCATATATCTTCTGAGAAATGTCAGGTTCTTTATGCATATTTAGTTGGGTTATTTTTATGCTATTAAGTTGTATGAGTTCTTTATATATGTTAACCCATTGTCAGATAGATGGTTTACAAATTTTTCTTCCAGCCTGTAGGTTATATTTTCATTTTGAGTATTTCTTTTGCTGTTCATAAATTTTTAGCTTGATATAGTCCAAATTGTTTATTTTTGAAATTTTGTTGCTTGTGCTTTAGGTATCATATAAAGTAAAAATCATTACCATGACAAGGAACTTTATTCCTATTTTTTTCTTCTAAGTATTTCTTGGTTTAAGTCTTATATTCAAATCTTGAATACATTTTTTTTTTTTGAATGATGTAAAATGGTGGTGCAGGGTTTTATTTTTACATGTGAATATTCAATTATCCTAGCACTTTTTTTTTTATGTGAATAGAAAGTATCTCTTCATTGTGGCTTGGAATTATGACATTATCTGTTGCCCTGTGGCTTTATTTTGGGGGCATCTGGGAAAATTGATAGAGACAGAAATACAATAAGTAATGTTCCCTGAACTCTATGATTAGAACTTCTTTACAAGGGCTTCTCCACAGATTTTCTCCTTGGAAAACAGCTATGGGTAGACAAATATACATTTACACCAAGTTCAGCTGTGGGGTTTGGTTTTTTTAAATCTATACATTAAATAATTTAGAATCAATCACTCTTTGGTTGTAATACAATGTAAGCAAGTTCACCTTTAATGTTTTTTGGCATCTTGAAAATGGACTGATTGTTTCTTCTGATTTTTCCTTGAGGTCCAGGTAAACACAATCATGAAATTAGAGGTTGGCATTTTACATGTATATGTTCATAGTATGTGTGTCCATGATGTCCTAGAAAACATCATGCTAGTGCTTGTTTCTTCACAGCCCAGTGTACAGGCAGGGTACCGTAGTGTACAGCCCAGTGTATATCCAGCATACAGTATAGGATACAGTCCAGTGTACATTCCAATGCACATCTGAGTAGACCTGGTGAATATCTAGACACTTTGGAGCACATTTAGACACATCTGGTGTATACTCCAAGGGCACATCCCAGTGTATACTGCAGTGTACAGTCTAAGGTATTGTCCAGTGTAAATCTCATGTACAGTTCAGTGTACAGTCCAGTGTCTCGTGGGTGTCAGGTTAAGTCCAGGAGAAGCCCACTGTCTCTAGGCCTGTCTTCATGTTCATGAAATCCTATGAATGGCTCTTACAGTCATTCTTACCATAAATGGCAAAGAACAAATAATAGGTTCAAAGAAGGAAGGATAAAAGGTGCAGATTGGAGTAAACTGAAAACTGGATTGCTTGACACTGAATTCTGGTAAGTGGTATGCCAGTGGGGGCCTTCTGAGATTACATATAAATTTTAGGAGTATTTGTTTCCATTTCTGTAAAAACTGCCATTGAAATCTTAATAGGGATCACATTAAAACTAAACATGCCTTTTGGTAATATTGACATTTTAAAACTATTAATTCTTCCATTTTATGAATATGGAATATATCTCCTTTATTAGTGTTTTTAATTTTTTTCATCAGAGTTTTGTAGATTTCAGAGTAGAGTTCTTTCACCTCCTTAGGTGAATTTATTCCTAAGTATTTTATTGAGTTGATTTCTATTGTAAATACAATCATTTCTTTTTCAGAATATTCATTGTTAGTATATAGAAGTATGACTGAATTTGGTGTGTTAATTTTTAATCTCATATTTACTGAATTTATTTATTAGATCCAATAAATTTTGGTTGAGTCTTAGGATTTTCTCTATGCAAAATCATGTCATTGTCCAATGGAGACTATTGTACCTTTCCCTTTCCAGTTTTGATATCTATTACTGTTTTTCCACCTGACGCCTCTAGCTAGGACTTCTTTTACCATACATATCAGTTCAGTTCAGTCACTCAGTCATGTCCAACTATTTCTGACCCCATGAACTGCACCACACCAGGCCTCCCTGTACATCACCAACTTCTGGAGTCCACCCAAACGAATGTCCATTGTATCGATGATGCCATCCAACCATCCCATCCTCTGTCATCCCCTTCTCCTCCTGCTCTCAATTTTTCCCAGCATCAGGGTCTTTTCAAATGAGTCAGCTCTTCGCATCAGGTGGCCAAAGTACTGAAGTTTCAGTTTCAATGTCAGTCCTTCTAATGGACACCCAGGACTGATCTCCTTTAGGGTGGACTGGTTGGATCTCCTTGCAGTCCAAGTGACTCTCAATAGTCTTTCCCAACACCACAGTTCAAAAGCATCCATTCTTCTGCACTCAGCTTTCTTTATGGTCCACCTCTCACATCCATACATGACTACTGGAAAAACCATAGCCCTGATTAGATAGACCTTTGTTGGCAAAGTAATGTCTCTGCTTTTCAATACGCTGTCTAGGTTGGTCATAACTTTCCTTCCAAGAAGCAAATGTCTTTTAATTTCATGGCTGCAATCACCATCCACATTGATTTTGGAACCCAAAAGAATAAAGTCTGACACTGTTTCCACTGTTTCCCCATCTATTTGCCATGAAGTGATGGAACCAAATGCCATGATCTTAGTTTTCTGAATGTTAAGCTTTAAACCAAATTTTTCACTCTCCTCTTTCACTTTCATCAAGAGGCTCTTTAGTTCTTCTTTGCTTTCTGCCATAATTGGTGTCATCTGCATATCTGAGGTTATTGATATTTCTCCCAGCAATCTTGATTCCAGCTTGTGTTTCTTCCAGCCCAGTATTTCTCATGATGTACTCTGCATAGAAGTTAAATAAGCAGGGTGACAATATACAACCTTGACATACTCCTTTTCCTATTTGGAACCAGTCAGTTGTTCCATGTCCAGTTCTAACTGTTGCTTCCTCACCTGCATATAGGTTTCTCAAGAGGCAGGTCAGGTGGTTTTGTATTCCCATCTCTTTCAGAATTTCCCGTTTATTGTGATCCACAGTCAAAGGCTTTGGCATAGTTAATAAAGCAGAAGTTTTTCTGGAATGCTCTTGCTTTTTCAATGATCCAGAGGATGTTGGGAATTTGATCTCTGGTTCCTTTGCCTTTTCTAAAACCAGCTAGAACATCTGGAAGTTCATAATTCACATATTGCTGAGGCCTTACTTGGAGAATTTTGAGCATTACTTTACTAGCGTGTGAGATAAGTGTAATTGTGTGGTAGTTTGAGCATTCTTTGGAATTGGAATGAAAACTGACCTTTTCCCATCCTGTGGCCACTGCTGGCTTTTCCAAATTTGCTAGCATATTGAGTGCAGCACTTTCACAGCATCATTTTTTAGGATTTGTAATAGCTCAACTGAAATTCCATCACCTCCACTAGCTTTGTTTGTAGTCATGGTTCTTAAGGCCCACTTGACTTCACATCTAGGATGTCGGGCTCTAGGTGAGTGTGAGTGATCATACTCACACTCTGGGTTGTGAAGATCTTTTTTGTACAGTTCTTCTGTGTATTCTTGCCACCTCTTCTTAACTTCTGTTTCTGTTAGGTCCCTCCCATTTCTATCCTTATTGAGCCCATCTTTGCATGAAATGTTCCCTTGGTATCTCTAATTTTCTTGAAGAGATCTCTAGTCTTTCCCATTCTGTTGTTTTCCTCTATTTCTTTGCATTGATCACTGAGAAAGGCTTTCTTATTTCTCCTTGCTATTCTTTGGAACTCTGTATTCAAATGGGCGGTGGCTACACTTTGCTGGAGTGGCCGTGAAGAGATACCCGATGTCTAAGGTAAGAGAAACCCAGTAAGACAGTAGGCACTGAGAGAGGGTATCAGAAGGCAGACAGACTGAAACCACAATCACAGAAAACTAGCCAATCTGTCATACAGACCACAGTCTTGTCTAACTCAATGAAACTAAGCCATGTCACTTGGGGCCACCCTAGATGGATGGGTCATAGTGGAGAGGTCTGACAGAATGTGGTTCACTGGAGAATGGAATGGCAAACTACTTCAATATTCTTGCCTCAAGAACCCCATGAACAGTATGAAAAGGGAAAAATATAGGACACTGAAAGATGAACTCCACAGGTCAGTAGGTGCCCAACATGCTACAGGAGATCCATGGAGAAATAACTCCAGAAAGAATAAAGGGATGGAGCCAAAGCAAAAACAATACCCAGCTGTGGATGTGACTGGTGATAGAAGCAAGGTCCGATGCTGTAAAGAGCAATATTGCATAGGAACCTGGAATGTCAGGTCCATGAATCAAGGCAAATTGGAAGTGGTCAAACAAGAGATGGCAAGGGTGAACGTCGACATTCTAGGAATCAGCGAACTAAAATGGACTGGAATGGGTGAATTTAACTCAGATGACCATTATATCTACTACTGCGGGCAGGAATCCCTCAGAAGAAATGGAGTAGCCATCATGGTCAACAAAAGAGTCCGAAATGCAGTACTTGGATGCAATCTCAAAAACGACAGAATGATCTCTGTTCGTTTCCAAGGCAAACCATTCAATATCACAGTAATCCAAGTCTATGCCCCAACCAGTAACGCTGAAGAAGCTGAAGTTGAACGGTTCTATGAAGACCTACAAGACCTTTTAGAACTAACACCCAAAAAAGATGTCCTTTTCATTATAGGGGACTGGAATGCAAAAGTAGGAAGTCAAGAAACACCTGGAGTAACATCAAATTTGGTCTTGGAGTACAGAATGAAGCAGGATAAAGGCTAACAGTTCTGCCAAAAGAACACACTGGTCATAGCAAACACCCTCTTCCAACAACACGAGACGACTGTACACATGGACATCACCACATGGTCAACACCAAAATCAGCTTGATTATATTCTTTGCAGCCAAAGATGGAGAAGCTCTATACAGTCAGCAAAAAACAAGACCAGGAGCTGACTGTGGCTCAGATCATGAACTCCTGATTGCCAAATTCAGACTTAAATTGAAGAAAGTGGGTAAAACCACTAGGCTATTCAGGTATGACCTAAATCAAATCCCTTATGATTATACAGTGGAAGTGAGAAACAGATTTAAGGGACTAGGTCTGATAGAGTGCCTGATGAACTATGAACAGAGGTTCGTGACCATACATAAAGGGAGTGTGAAAATGAGTACCCTCATCTTGTTGTTGATCTTAGAAGAAAAGCGTCCAACATTTTAGCATTAAGTGTGATGTTAGCTGAGGTCTTATATGTGGCATTTATTGTGTTGAAGTATGTTTCTTTGGTGCCTAAATTGCTGAGTTTTTGCATGAAGAGCTGTTGAATTTAGTCAAATGCTTTTTTGCATCTATTGAGATGTTCATATGGGTCTTTTCTTTAATTATATAAACATGCTGTGTCACACTGATTTGCATGTGCTGAATCATCTTTGCACCCAAAGGATAATCCCACTTGGTTATGGTGAATGATCACTTTAATATGCTGCTGAATTTTGTTTGCTAGTATTTTATTGAGAATTTTTGCATATATACACATCAAGGAGATAGACCTATACTTTTCCTTTGTACTACTGTCCTGTCCTGGTTTTGTTAAAAGTAAAATGCTAACCTTGTAAAAAGATTTTGAAAGTGTTTCCTCTTCTTTGTTTTTTTTTTGGGAAAAGTTTGAGGAGGACTGGTGTTAATTATTTGTTCCTTCCTTCATTCTTCCTATTTTAGTTTAAATATAGTTAATATACAACATTACATTAATTTCAGGTGTACAACAGATTCAATATTTTGATAGATTATGCTCCATGAAAAGACATTATAAAATACTGCAATTTGTAACAACATGGATGGAGCTAGAGGGTATTATGCATGCTTAGTGAAATAACATTTCACATTTCACATATACATTAATTGTATGTGGAATATAAAAAATAAAACAAATGAGTATAACAAAACAGACTCACAGACAATAAACCAGTAGTTACCAGTGGGGAGAGAGAAGGGCGGTTGCAACACAGGGGCAGAGGGTTAAAAGGTCCACACTACTGTGTATAAAACAACTAAGCAACAAGGATATATTTTACAACACAGGAAAATATAGCCATTATTTTGTGATAACTTTGAGTATAATATATAAAATTCCTGAAGTACTATTCTACAATGGAAACTAACACAATATTTTATTTCAGTAAAATAAGACACAATGCAACAACTCACATTTTCCCCTACTAAATGTTTCTAGAAACAAGAATGCCACCCAATGGGAAAATAATTTTATTATTACCTGATAAATAAAAAATGAGCAAAAGCAAGAAGAAAAAAAAAAAACAACACAAAAACGTAACCTTAGGTAGGGCTTGCACAGCCAACTCCTGACATCAGAAAACACCCTAGACAGGAAGGTATTGATAATGGTGCTGTTTAAGTTCTGAGAGCAAAGTAAAGCATTTTTATGAGTAGACTGCAAGATTCTAGAAATCTAACTACTCTAGCCCCAGACACAGGCTGACTCACCTCTGGTCTTCATTCTTGGAATGAATGCCATGCTAAGAACTGTAGGGCTTTATTGTTAGCTCTTTGCAGAGTGGGTTAGTCTCTCCTTACTTGAAGGAAATGCAGGAATCTTCTAGTTTCCCTACTATTGCCACCTCCCTCAGTTTCTGGGTGAAGGCTTATATGAGACCAGATCAAATGGCCAGTATTCCAAACAATTTCAAGGCAAGAGTCTTCAACATTTTGCCCAAGTTCTTTGTTGCCATAACTATTGGGCCCTGAATTTAATATGACATTGTGGGTGATGGGTTATGAACATGCATTTCCTAAAACATCCTTCTAATTCCCAGAAAAACTCCAGTTCTGGTTTTGTGCAGTATTACACTTAGTTTCAGGATGAATGTTTTTTCTTTTTTAATTCACCTCCCTTTTTAATTAAACAAAATAACAACAACAAAAACCTTCTGAATGAAGCACAGAAATGAAATCTGGCCTTTAAAGCTTTTCTCTTTCTCCTGCTGGATTTTTCAACTACAAATGACAGTAGTCTAACTAACCAATCTGATCACATGGACCATAGCCTTGTTTAACTTAATGAAACTATGACCATGCCATGTAGGGACACTTAGGACGGGCGGGTCATGATGGAGAGTTCTGACAAAATGTGGTCCACTGGAGAAGGGAATGGCAAGCCACTTCAGTATTCTTACCATGAGAACCCCATAAACAGTATGAAAAGGCAAAAAGATAGGACACTGAAAGATGAACTCACCAGGTCAGTAGGTGCCCTATGTGCTACTAGGGAAGAGTGGAGAACTAACTCCAGAAAGAATGAAGAAATGGAGCCAAAGCAGAAAAAAAAAAAAAAACCCACTCAGTTGTGGATGTGATTGGTGATGGAAGCAATATCTAAAGCTGTTAAGAGCAATACTGCATAGGAACCTGGAATGTCAGGTCCATGAATCAAGGCAAATTAGAATCAAGGTCAAACAGGAAATGGCAAGAGTGAACATTGATATTGTAGGAATGAGTGAATTTAATTCAGATAACCATTATATCTACGACTGTAGGCAAGAATCCCTAAGAAGAAATGGAGTAGCACTCAAAGTCAACAAAAGAGTCCGAAATGCAATACTTGGTCATAATATCGAAACAACAGAATGATCTCTGATTGATTCCAAGGCAAACCACTAATTATCACAGTAATCCAAGTCTATTTCTCGACCAATATTGCTGAAGAAGCTGAAGTTGAATGATTCTATGATGAAGATGTACAAGACCTTCTGGAATTAACACTGAAAAAGATGTCCTCTTTATCATAGGGGACTGGAATGCAAAAGTAGGACATCAAGAAATACCTGCAGTAACAGGCAAAATAGACCCTGGAGTACAGAATGAAGCAGGTCAAAGGCTAATAGAGTTTTGCCAAGAGAACAAACTGGTCATAGCAAACACCCTTTCAACAACACAAGAGATGACTCTACACATGGACATCACCAGATGGTAAACACTAAAATCAGATTGATTATATTCTTTGCAGCCAAAGATGGAGAAGCTCTATACAGTCAGCAAAAAGGAAGACTGGGAGCAGACTGTGGCTCAGATCATGAACTCCTTATTGCCAAATTCAGACTTAAATTGAAGAAAGTGGGGAAAAGCACTGGACCATTCAGGTATGACCTTAATCAAATCCCTTACCATTATACAGTGGAAGTGACAAACAGATTCCAAGGGTTACATCTGATACAGTGCCTGAAGAAACTATGGGCAGAGGTTCATGACATTATAAAGAAGGCAGTGATCAAGACCACCCCCAAGAAAAATAAATGCAAAAAAGCAAAATAGCTGTCTGAGGAGGCCTTAAAAGTAGCTGTGAAAAGAAGAGAAGTGAAAGGCAAAGGAGAAAAGGAAAGATATACCCGTTTGAATGCAGAGTTCCAAAGAATCGCAAGGAGAGATAAGAAAGCCTTCTTCAGCGATCAATGCAAAAAAATGGAAAACAACAGAATGGGAAAGACTAGATCTCTTCAAGGAAATTAGAGAAACCAAGGGCACTTTTCATGCAAAGATGCACACAATAAAGGATAGAAATGGTACGGGCCTAACAGAAGCAGAAAAAGAGGCAGCAAGAAGACACAGAAGAACTATACAAAAAAGATCTTCATGACCCAGATAACCAGGATGTCACCTAGAGCCAGACATTTTGGAATGTGAAGTCCAGTGGGCCTTAGGAAGCATTGCTAAGAACAAAGCTAGTGGAGATGATGGAATTCCAGTGGAGCTATTTCAAATCCTAAAAGATGCTGCTGTGAAAGTGCTGCACTCAATATGCTAGCACATTTGGAAAACCCAGCAGTGGCCACAGGACTGGAAAAGGTCAGTTTTCATTCCAATCAGGTGATGGACAGGGAGGCCTGGCGTGCTGCGATTCATGGGGTCGAAAAGAGTCAGACACCACAGAGCAATTCAACTGATTGACTGACTGAGAGGAGTAAGTTTTGTTTCAGTCACCTAAGAATGTGGCCAAGCAAGGATTTCATGCATGAAAAATGTTTCAACCGAGAATGTAATCATTTTTATATTTAGCTGCAGTTTTCATCACCAGAAAGGTACGTAATGAATTCCCAGTTTAACTGTTCAAATTTCTCTATAAGGATGAGTCCATGTAAAACAATGCCTTGGTTTGATGATTCATCTTGACTGTCCTCCTCACCAATTTTTCTATTTCTTTTCCCTTACCACTTTGACCCTGCCTCTTGGAGCTGACCTTTTTAGATATGATTACTCGCTTCCAAAAATGTTTCAACCGAGAATGTAATCATTTTTATATTTAGCTGCAGTTTTCATCACCAAAAAGGTACGTAATGAATTCCCAGTTTAACTGTTCAAATTTCTCTATAAGGATGAGTCCATGTAAAACAATGCCTTGGTTTGATGATTCATCTTAACTGTCCTCCTCACCAATTTTTCTATTTCTTTTCCCTTACCACTTTGACCCTGCCTCTTGGAGCTGACCTTTTTAGATATGATTACTCGCTTCCACAAGATATGACTTCACCACTCTATCCCCACCACACATCTTCAGACAATGACCCTCCCATCTTGGCTGAGGTCCCTAGAACTATCGATTCTAGTATATTCTCTGCTTGTTCAGATAAATAACAGTGCATTAGAGCTTGATTTTTGAGATGGAACTGAATTTTAAACAATAAGAGAGACCTGGAGACTTCTTTCCAAAGCATTACATTTCACAGTCACAATCTTAATCCACAAATTTACTGACAAAGGCGATTTCAGGGTGTTAGTACTGATCATACTTCTTCCTTGTAGCTCAAATGGTAAAGAATTTGTCTGCAATGCAAGATACCAGGGTTCAGTCCCCAAGTTGGGAAGATCCTCTGGAGAAAGCAATGGTAATCCACTCTAGTAATCTTGCCTAGAGAACCCCATGGATGGAGAAGCCTGGCATGCTATAGTTCTTGGGGTTGCAAAGAGTCAGACACAACTGAGCAACTAATACACACACACACACACACTTCTTCGAAACAGTACAACTTGAAATAGGGGGTAATATTCTAGAAAATAAAGATTACATGTGCAACATGGGAATACACGCTCCACGAGGGGCAGGATTTTTCAGTTCCATCTAGGACAGTGTTTGGTACAGGGTAAGGGCTCCGTAAATATTTGCTGCCCTAAGAACTAAATTCAGACGAGCATTTTGTTGTGTTAGAGGGTATACAAAAATCGCATGTCTGTGCTCTGAACAGAAGCTGAGCAGCAAAGATTTCACTGGAAGCACCCGACACCGTATGGGGAACAGTGCTGTGTGAAACCAGGAACAGTGGACTAAGGGTCAGAACACCACTCCCTTAGGTTTATGGCACAGAGCATGTTGCTTGTTCACCTTTGAGCTCCAAGCTCCTTATTTGTAATTTAACAACCCCCTAGGATTGCTATGAGAACTAAACAAATGAATACATATGAAATGCTTTCCAAATGAAGTGCTCTACAGTAAAAAAAAAAAAAAAAAAAAAGGAAAGAAAGAAAGAAAACGAACAACTGCTTTAGTCTTTTGTGTTTCCAACAGAGTTAGCTGCCCACAATTCCCACTAGGATGACAGCTTTATCCTTAAGTGACTGTTCCCTAAATATTTGCCACATATGTATAAACGGATTATTTTCCTCTCTATACAAATAGACCTTTTACGTTCATTTGAAAAAATAAATATGGCTAGAGGAAAATAGGCAAAGGACATGAGAAAATAGCTAAAAGAAAAAAAATTAGTCAAAAAGAAAAAATGTTCAACGTGACAATTTCATGTCTGTAACACCTCTGCAAAGTAAACAGCTCTTTGGAGCTTCTGCCGGGATCTCCCATGCGAGTGATTATGCTCCAGGGTTTGAAGATCCTACCAGCCTCTTCCTCAGTCCTCTGCAACATTATTCTCTAGAAGGTCACAATGGGGTAAGGATTCCCCTAAAAGGGGGCTGGTGTTACTGGGTTTCCCTTCAATTCGGCAATTATGTATGGAGCACAAGAACAGGGCACTGAGATGTTAAGAGAGGTCCAGCTATGTGGAAAGTCATCTCTAGCACTAGAAACAAAATCTGAGAGAGACATTCAGCACTCCAGTACAAGGAGGAGAGCGCATCTTGAGCAGGACACAGGAGGGCTTAGGTCCTTGTCAACTGTGCGGTCTTAGGCAAGACTCTCAAACTCTCTCGGCCCCCATTTCCTCATTTATTATAACATGGGACTAGCAATGGGACTAGACTTATTCATGAGGCTTTTATAAAGTCACTCAAAATATTCAGCAGAATACCAAGAAGATAATGAACTTTCAATAAAAGTTAACTGTTTTCTTTAGCATTATTATTATTAAATAACATAACAATATTCCATAACCTTATGATGAGTAATGCTTCCCTGGTGGTTCAGTCGGTAAAGAATCCACGTGCAATACGAGAGACCTGGGTTCAATTCCTTGGGTTGGGAAGATTCCCTGGAGGAGGGCATGGCAACCACTCCAGTATTCTTGCCTGGAGAATCCCCATGGACAGAGGAGCCTGGCGGGCTACGGTCCATGGTGTCGCAAAGAGCTGAACATGACTGAGCGACTAAGCACAGCACAGCACAGCACATAATGAGTGGCAGGTTCTAACGGACAGGAGCATAGTGTGACAGGAGAATATGTAAGAAAGATTTTAGTCCTAACTGCAGAATGGGAGTAGGGGTATGGATCTAGAAGGATCTCATGAAGGAAGTCAAAGCTGAAATAGGCCCTGAGGGAGGAAGAGGAATTCAACAAGAAAAGCTAACAGGCAGGGCTCATTCCTGACCATAGGAGGAGAGAGCATTGCTAAGAAACTGTAAGAAGTATAGAGTTCAAGGCGATGGCCATGTGCAGAGTCACAGGGCTGTAATACAGTGGCCTGTCATTACTGTTTCCTCTAGGGAACAGGCTGCAGTGGATGGTCAGGCCTACCAGTGACATCTGAAAACATCCAAGTTCATGCTCAATAGGGCAACTGCTGCTGCTGCTGCTAAATCACTTCAGTCATGTCCGACTCTGTGCGACCCCATGGACTATAGCCTACCAGGCTTTTCCGTCCATGGGATGTTCCAGGCAAGAGTATTGGAGTGGGATGCCATCGCCTTCTCCACAATAGGGCAACTAGATAAGTAAAAATGACTCTTGCCAGCCCCAACTACTAAAGTATAAACCAAGATCTGGAGGGAAGAATTCTGCCACTCAGAGCTAACACTGATTAAATATTTACTATCTCCCAGGTCCTAAACACTTAGCATGAATGATCAGGTTTAGTTTCCCCAACAATCCAGTATGGTGGATTCTAAAGTCCTCGTTTGCAATTGGGTAACTGAGGGTATAAAAATGTGCAGCTACTTGCCTAAGGTCACGCAGATGACAAGTGATGGATGTGGGATTCAAACCCATGTCCACCATACAAAGTCTGCATGTTACTACTAAGCAATCCCCCCTGTGCAGAAGAGATAAGTACTCTGGACGGGGAGCCAGAGGACTAGGTTCTAGTCAACATCTGTCCCTAAATAGCTGCGTATGACTTGAGGAAGCTGCTTCACTCTCTGGTCTGGTTTTCCCAGTTATAATATGAACAGCAGGAAGAAACTACACTTATAGTTCCTTCTGCCTCAAATAATTTTTATCACACTGAAAGATATGACTCTGACAACTGATACATAAAACAACATCTTGGGAAAATGCAGATTCTTTCCACAACCTCTCATACTTTATACTGTATACAAAGTATACACAGTATACTTTATACTGTGTATAAAGCACTAGTGTGAGAATCAGCAGAGGACATAGTTTCCTGCACTATCCAGTAGGTCCCTGTTGAAAGTTAAAGTCGCTCAGTCGTTTGTGACTCTTTGCAACTCCATGGACTATACAGCCCATGGAATTCTCCAGGCCAGAATACTGGAGTGGGTAGCCTTTCCGTTCTCCAGGGGATCTTTCCAACCCAGAGACTGAACCCATGTCTCCCACCTTGCAGGTGGATTCTTAACCAACTAAGCCACAACGGAAGCCCAAGAATACTGGAGTGGGTAGCCTATACTTTCTCCAGGGGATCTTCCCAACCCAGGAATCGAACCAGGATCTCCTGTATTGCAGGTAATTCTTTACCTACTGTGGTATGAGGGAACCTCCAGGTCCCTGTTGGTTATTTATTTTACACATAGTAGTGTGTATATGTTTGCAGAAGGAAATGGCAACCCTCTCCAGTATTCTTGCCTGGAGAATTTCATGGAAAGAGGAGCCTGGCGGGCTGCAGTCCATGTGGTTGCAAAGAGTCAGACACGACTGAGCGACTAACACACACAGTATGTATATGCTAATTCCAGCCTCCTAATTTATCCCTCCTTGGACTGCAAGGAGACCCAACCAGTCCATTCTGAAGGAGTTCAGCCCTGGGATTTCTTTGGAAGGAATGATGCTAAAGCTGAAACTCCAGTACTTTGGCCACATTATGCGAAGAGCTGACTCATTGGAAAAGACTCTGATGCTGGGAGGGATTGGGGGCAGGAGGAGAAGGGGATGACCAAGGATAAAATGGCTGGATGGCATCACGGACTCAATGGACGTGAGTCTGAGTGAACTCCAGGAGTTGGTGATGAACAGGGAGGCCTGGAATGCTGTAATTCATGGGGTTGCAAAGAGTCGGACACGACTGAGCGACTGAACTGAACTGATAACCCCTATTTTCCCATTTTAACCTGAAGTTTATTTTCTGTCTACAAGTCTCTTTCGTTCTGAATTGAGCCACTAGGTGGCTAGGGAGAACATAGGATGAAGAGGTTTGGGGGGAAATTGTCAATATTATACAATAACCTGTTAAGGGAAAAAATCTAGAAAAGTCTATGTGTATGTGTGTGTCCACATACGTTACTGAATCGCTATGCGGTATACCTGAAACTACATGATGCTGTAAATCAACTATACTTCAACAAAAAAATTTTAAAAATGGAAAGAAAGAAATCTAGGGGCTTTCCTGGTGGCTCAGTGGTAAAAAAAAATCCCCTACCAATGCAGGAAACACAGGTTCACTTCCTGATCTGGGAACATCCCACATGCCAAGGAACATCAAACCCAGGAACCATAACTATTAAGCCTGTGCTCTAGAGCCTGGGAGCTGCAGCTACAGAGCCCACGTGCCACAGCTATTGTGCTGAATTGTCCTAGAGCCTGTGTCCTGCAACAAGAGAGGCCATCACAGAGGCCATTGCGATGAGAAGCCCGCACGCTGTAACTAGAGTAGCCCCAGCTCACCACGAGAGAAAGTACAACCAAAAAAAAAAGAAAGATACTAGAAGCAGTCCAAGAGACTTCCCTCTTATTTCCACCCCCAGTACACTCAGACACACGCATACAGTCACCAAGTCATGCAGATCCCATCCCACCAACATCTCCTGGATCTGGTCCACATCTCCACCGCTACTCCACTGCACTCTTTGCTGTTTCACTGCTTCTTCCTTCAATTGTCACTCCAAAGACGCCTCTCTGTCTCCAGTCTCACTCCTCCAGGGCAATCACCTTCAAATGCAAACCGGTTGTCTTCCTTGTCTAAAGCTTGAGAACCAGCCCCCCATCATGAGCTCCAGGGGTCAGGTCGGAACTCAGGTTTAGCTCAGCCCATGGAGGAGGCCTTCACAATGAGCCTCTTGGCTCTAGTTTCACCTCCTCCTCATCCCCCTCAATGTGTTTCACTACAGAGTCTCAGAACAGCCTCTTAGATGTTCCTGGCAGCCAGCCTGATACAAAGCTCTTCTCCTTTCTTCTGGCTGGCCATTACTCATTCTTCAAAGAGTGTGTCAGTCTCACCTTCTTCAAGTGGCCCTGCCTGATCCTGGCCCCTATCGAATATGAATATTCACCCTATGCTATCTCTCTACATAGACTACAAGCTCCTTGAGGACAGCAGCTCTCTGTCCCTCTTTGATCTCATTCCCAGCCCTGAGCAGCAAGAGATGTGGAGCAAGCACCCAGGAATTGCTTGCTGAGTTTCTCCCAGTGATTCCAGGGTCAGAATCCTGGAAGGAGATTACCTTGTGGTTCATGCACAGGTGCATCTTAGCCAGCCTCCTTTGATGTCAACTTGCCTCTGGAACATGACACACAGGTCAAACCAACACCCACCAACTCCACAGATGAGCAGTTAGTTGCGTGCTCATCTCGACCACTGAGCTGGACAAGAATAACTTCCTTCCTAAGACCGCCAGCTATTCTTATCTCAAGTCAGGCCTGAGAAATATTTAGGTGCCAACTCCTAACATACAGAGGGAAGCAATGGCAAATGACTCAGGAGATCCAAGGTTTAATACTGAAGATACATTTTTTAGCCTCTTTCTTGTAGATAGGACCTAGGTCCTATTCACCTTTGTACACTCAACAATGCCTCACAAGATAGAAGGTGCCCAAAATATGACATATGAATCAAACTTTTGATAGGGCCAGAATTCTCGATCTATTAAATTTAGACACCATTACATGTAATTTTGAATGATTTCCTTCGCTAATCTACAATCTTTTTATTTTATTCGTCTTTGTAATTTCAGTGTCTGAGATTTCCTTCTAGAGAAGGAAATGGCAACCCACTCCAGTATTCTTGCTTGGAAAATCCCATGAACTGAAGAGCCTGGCAGGCTACAGTCCATGAGGTTGCAAAGAGTCAGACACGAGTGAGCAATTTTACTTCACTTTAACTTCAGTGTCTAGCACAGTGTCTTAAGCATAGTAGCCATACAATCAGCTTTTGTTGAATTGCCCTGAACTTGTCAAAACTATCCAGCAAATGAGCTGGTGGCAAGACAGACTTCACCAGTTATCTGGTGACAGTTATCTCACCAGTAACAATAGCCACTCCACTCACTCAAGAGATGCATCCAGAAGAATCCCTCCTTTTATGCAGAGTCCACCACTTCCCACCACACCTGAGGGTAAAAACCTGGACAGTGGGTCTTAGCATCTTCTATCTTGTATATCAGTCAGTTCAGTCACTCAGCAGATTCTCCCAGTGATTCCAGGGTCAGAATCCTGGAAGGAGAATTACCTTGTGGTTCATGCACAGGTGCATCTTAGCCAGCCTCCTTTGATGTCAACTTGCCTCTGGAACATGACACACAGGTCAAACCAACACCCACCAACTCCACAGATGAGCAGTTAGTTGCGTGCTCATCTCGACCACTGAGCTGGACAAGAATAACTTCCTTCCTAAGACCGCCAGCTATTCTTATCTCAAGTCAGGCCTGAGAAATATTTAGGTGCCAACTCCTAACATACAGAGGGAAGCAATGGCAAATGACTCAGGAGATCCAAGGTTTAATACTGAAGATACATTTTTTAGCCTCTTTCTTGTAGATAGGACCTAGGTCCTATTCACCTTTGTACACTCAACAATGCCTCACAAGATAGAAGGTGCCCAAAATATGACATATGAATCAAACTTTTGATAGGGCCAGAATTCTCGATCTATTAAATTTAGACACCATTACATGTAATTTTGAATGATTTCCTTCGCTAATCTACAATCTTTTTATTTTATTCGTCTTTGTAATTTCAGTGTCTGAGATTTCCTTCTAGAGAAGGAAATGGCAACCCACTCCAGTATTCTTGCTTGGAAAATCCCATGAACTGAAGAGCCTGGCAGGCTACAGTCCATGAGGTTGCAAAGAGTCAGACACGAGTGAGCAATTTTACTTCACTTTAACTTCAGTGTCTAGCACAGTGTCTTAAGCATAGTAGCCATACAATCAGCTTTTGTTGAATTGCCCTGAACTTGTCAAAACTATCCAGCAAATGAGCTGGTGGCAAGACAGACTTCACCAGTTATCTGGTGACAGTTATCTCACCAGTAACAATAGCCACTCCACTCACTCAAGAGATGCATCCAGAAGAATCCCTCCTTTTATGCAGAGTCCACCACTTCCCACCACACCTGAGGGTAAAAACCTGGACAGTGGGTCTTAGCATCTTCTATCTTGTATATCAGTCAGTTCAGTCACTCAACAGTGTCCAACTCTTTGTGACCCCATGGACTGCAGCACACCAGGCTTCCCTGACCATCACCAACTACTGGAGCCTACTCAAACTCATGTCCATCATGCTGGTGATGTCATCCAACCGTCTCATCCTCTGTTATCCCCTTCTCCTCCTGCCTTCAATCTTTCCCATCATGAGAGTCTTTTTCAGTGAGTCAGTTCTTCACATCAGGTGGCCAAAGTATTGGAGTTTCATCTTCAGCATCAGTTTCCCTAGTGAATATTCAGGACTGATTTCCTTTTGGATTGATTGGTTGGATCTCCTTGCTGTCCAAGGGACTTTGTATGTACTAGGTCACATTGTGTATGTGAAGACCAGTGTGTGTGAATAAGTATGTGCATCAGTATATGGACAGCTTAAAACTGGCACCAACATGTGTATGGTCAGGATGATATTCTAGGTTAAACATTGGCTGGCTTTCTCTAGTTATGCCATGTTGGGAGCCCATATTCTTGGATATGGGCCACATGGTGTAGGTGTATCAGAACAAGTCTCTAACTACAGGTGGGAAATTACAACCTCTGACCATACCTCTGCCAGTAACTAGTTGGGGCTCAGAACCTCTAAACCCTCTTCTTTCCATCTGTAAATAGAGTATCTATCTATGGTACACAGCTGTTACAAGAAACAAATAAAAGCCCAGAAGCAAAGGTGCTCTGCAAACTCTGCCATACTTTATACACACGCTCCCTGTGTATGCCTGTGTCAGCAGCTCCTGGCTTGGCTATCCCTGCCCTGGTTTGGAGACAGCACGATGGCTCCCCAGAGACTCTCTCCTTCTCTCCAGAAAGCCTGGGAGCAGAGGGTAGAGGTGATGGGATGAGGGTCACTTTCTGTTTGCATGAGCCTTCCGCCCTGTCACCCCTGACTGCACCTTAGGACATGCTTCTGCAGCTCTGGTTTGTTTCCATGGAGACAGGAAGCTCTGCTTCTCTTCAAGCCTAAGCTACTGGTTTTCATCAAATCCCATTTCCTCTGAGACAAGTAAAAATGCGACAAAGCTTCTATCCACAGTTCCTGCTTAAACACACTGAGACTCTCAAACATACCTCTGAGCCCTCTACCCACCTAGGCCCGTGCCTCTAGGATGGGTCCCACAGTCACTTTCACAGCTGGTGGGCCATGAGCACTCGTGTGGGCTACCTGCCCTCCCTCACCAGACTCATCATTTCCCAACAGGAGCTCCTCCTTCCATAGCTCTTTTTCTGCTTTAGGAAGCCTCGGGGCCTAACATTAAATTGCCTGCAGGTCATGGGGAACATATGCCCCGGAGATAAAACCTTCAGAGCTTCTCCCTGCTTTATACATGCAACTCCCAACCAACCCCTTACTCCAAGCACAACACCTACATACCCTTTCAGGGGCATGTGAGAACCAGACAAAGCAAGAGAGAGAACCCACAGCCCCACCACCCTGTACACAGAACTAGTTGCTGCCAAACTGTCTGCAGACACACCAGTGAAACCACATAGGTGTTGAGCATCAGAAGGAGAAAAAGAAACCAGGACAGAACTATTCCAGCTCTGGCCCATAAGGCCCCTATTGTTCACACTCTTTTAAATGTCAGCATTTCTTCACACCAGCTGTTCCCAGCTGCTGCTGTCACTTCTTAACCTTCTCCAGAAGTGCTAAGGAGGCACGTGCCACGCTACTTCTGTTTTATCTCCCAACCTGAGGAGGCCGCCCTCCAGTCAGAGAGGCGCTCACAGTCTCACAGTGGGCTCGAGCCCAGTATCATAGGCTGCTACTTGGATGATAGCCACCTGCACCTACCAGTGAGAGAAAATGAGAATCAATATTATCAGAGGGGTAAGAGCTGACGGCTCCTCCAGGCCACACCTAGGCCTCGGCCTGGGAGAGGGATATTGCTATCCCATTTCATAGGGGAGGAAGCAGGCCCAGAGTAACTTGTCCAAATGTACAGCAGGGTTAGGATTTCACCCATGGACGAGAAACCATGACAAACCTAGACCACATATTTAAAAGCAGAGACATCACTTTGCCAACAAAGGTCCACAGAGTCAAAGCTATGATTTTTCCAGTAGCCATGTATGGATGTGAGAGTTGGACCATAAAGAAGGTTGAGCACCAAAGAACCGGTGCTTTCAAGCTGCAGTGGTGGAGATGACTCTTGAGAGTCCCTTGGACAGCAAGGGAGATCAAACCAGTCAACCCTAAAGGAAATCAACTCTGAATATTTGTTGCAAGGACAGGCTGAAGCTCCAGTACTTCGGCCACCTGAAGCAAAGAGCTAACTCACTGGATAAGACCTTGATGCTGGGAAAGATTGAGGGCAGGAGGAAAAGGAGACGACAGAGGATGAGATGGTTGGACAGCATCATCGACTCAATGGACATGAGTTTGAGCAAAGTCTGGGAGATGGTGAAGGACAGGGAAGCCTGGTGTGGTACATGCAGTCCATGGGGTTGCAGAGTCAGACACGACTTAGTAACTAAACAACATGACTATCAGATGCCAAAGCTCGCACTTCTCCCAACCCACCATGCTTTCCCACCAAGATAAATATGTAGAATTCAAAGAGACAATTCCAAACTAGAGCTAGTACATTGGAGCGGACACGGTCAGACAGAGGATTGTCTTTGAGTGCCAGTGTTCTGTCCCTTTCCAGCTCTGTTAAGACACGTTCTCAACCCATGCTGGAACTTTATCGGGAACATCACTGACTTGTTATTCAGAAGTGAGAATCTGACTTGAATTTTTCCAACTAAAACATGGACACACTTAGGAAAAAAGTAAGGACAAGATGTACCAGATAAAATTATACAAACGGGAGATTATCCCTCAGTAGAAATGCAAGAAGAAAGAAGTCTGTGGTCAGATCCATCCTGGGCAGCCATTGAAACAAAGCAGTTGAGTTGCAGCTACAGGGTATGTGGAGACAATTACCTACTGAGCATAAAGGATGTCAATGAACGCTCACTGAATGAGTACCTACTTAAGAAATCCCATTACATCTGTGACTCTCCACTCCAGACACACACTATTGAGAACTCCTTCATACTGTCTCCTGTTTTTCCCTCATAACCATTTCACAAGTCACCCAAGGCTCTTGGTACTACAGAGGTGACTAATACATCAGAGTTTTCTCTTTATCTTCCTGCATCTGGTCTCTCCCCAGGCCAATCCTCTTCCTGGGGAAGAGAGATTGGTCTCTTTCTCAGGTCAATGTCTTATACACACCTTTTGTCCTATACTTCTTGTGTGTGTGCAATCATTATAAAATTTAATTTCTATTTTCCTTAAAGTTATGCATATTGTGCTTTAAGGTCAAATATTTTTTAAAGCTTACAGTGAAAAAACAGCAGCCCACAGCCTCACCCTTTCTCACCCCTGGATCTGACTCCCCATAGGCAACCACGTGTAATTCTTTTACCTGCTTATTCCAGTACTCATTTCCAACTTTCTAAATATTATACTTATACAACTGTTATTTATTAATCTTTCAGTTTTAGGTATTGCTTAAGGACTTTCCCACTGTGGAATCTAAGATTTTAGTCTCTGACATTCCCTTCTCCTCCCCCTACTTATTCTCTCCTATGCTCTCAAGGCAACCATAGCACCATAGGGGCTATCTCAAAACCCAGTGTGAACAATGCACATCTGACTGCCAGTTGACCTGTACAGAGTACCTACTTTGCTTATATTCCTTTGGTGATAACACTTCTGTATTCTGTGGAATTCATTGCTTAGATTGATGTATGTGTGTGCAAATACATACAAATATCTATATATTCACATACATATAGTTTTGGAAAAAAAAACAGTAAACTCTTCTAACTATATTAATATACATTGGGAATATTAATTCCATTTTTTCTTAAAGATATCATTGTTACAGCCTTCTGTCATTCTACTCAAGTCTGAACTTGGTGTTCCCTAGACAGTTAGCATCCTAGACTTCCCTTCATCATCATCCTGGAAAACTTTCTTCCTTTCTAATGAATCTCTTGTTTCCATAAGTCACATGTCCTTCTCCCTCCTCAATGAATTCCTTATTTTTAGTGACTCACATTCTCCAGGAGCTTCTTCAGAAAGAGTGTCTCAAAATATTGCAATTTCATCCTCACAAATAACTGCTATTTTCGCTAGGTATGGAATTCTATCTTGGAAATTTTTTTCTTCAGAAAGTTTTAGGAGGTTTTCTATTGGTTCCTAACTTTCAATATCATTGAGAAGTCCAAAGCCATCCTAACTCCAGATTCTGTATAGATAAAATTCATCCCCTTAATAATCACCAGAAGCTTACAGAATATTATCTTACTCAGATGCTCTGAAATGTCATGATTTATCTTGGGGTGGTCTTTTCTCTTTCATTGTGTTGTCAGTGGGCATTTTTCTTATTAATTCATCTGTTCTCAGTTACCTCCATACCCATCTCCCATTTCCTTGCCATATAAATAACTGTTACATTATATTCAGTGTATACTTTTTAATGAATTTTTACAAACTGTGTACATTTTTTATTTATGTGGATGATACTATACTGTTTCCATCTTGTTTTCACTAAACTCTGCTCTCAGTGTGTACGTGGTCTTTGTTGCTCCTAACTGCCATATACTATGTCATGGCCTGCATCCAAGAGACAGCTAACTGCTCTCTTAGTTATGGATTCCCAGATTTTTGCTAAGTCTGCACTATAAAATCCTAATGTTAGAAAGAATATCTTTGCACATGTATCAACAAATCTTTTAAATCTGGCAATGTGAGTTTGCTAGTTCTAAGAACATTTTTGGTATTTTTCTTTGTTAATTTTTTTCTATCCATTTCCTTGTTTTCTTTATGGAATTTTTATTAGTTCAATACTGAAATAAATCTTTGATTTTCTTATTTTTGTTCTACTCTCTGTGTGATTTCAACTTTATAGTCCTACCATTTACTGTTTATTACATTTTTATACTTTTTACATTAATTCATTGTACATTAATATAAATTTTACATTAACTGAACTCCGGGAGATGGTGATGAAGAGGGAGGCCTGGCATGCTGCGATTCACGGGGTCGCAAAGAGTCAGACACAACTGAGCGACTGAACTGAACTGAACTGATTTTACATTAATTTCCAAATGTTCTTAACTGCTAAAGTGTTCTTTTTCATAGCAATCTACTATCTTCTGGATAATCTCTTCTATCTCTGCTGATATCAATTATGCTTTAAAAAAATTACCTTCTGCTCCCTTCATTATTCATATTCTATCAAGCTCCTCCTACCTATTTATTATTTTGATTTGTCTTTGTGTTGGACCTTTTCTTTGAATGCTGATGACCCCTAACTGTGTTCATATTTAAGATCAAGGTACAAAAGTCTTGTTGGAAGCTCCTATGAATGGTTGCCGGGGCCGGGGAGGGGAGTGTAGTGGTGACTGGTACTTGCCTCTCCCAAAGATGTGTCCACATCCTAATTCTTAGAATCTGTGGGTGCTCCCTTATTTGGAAAAAGGTAATGTAATTAAGGACCTTGAGATGAAGAGGTCATCCTGGATTATCCAGATGACACTAAATCCAACAAGTGTCCTCATAAGAGACAGACAGAAGGAGATTTTAGACAGAACAGGAGGCAATGCAGCCCCAGAGGCAGAGACTGGAGTGATACAGTCACAAGCCTAGGAATGCCTGGGGCCAACTTCTTTCCTGGAAGAAGAAGGAAAGAAATTCTCTCCTAGATCCCGTGGAGGTAGCATTGCCCTGCCAGATTTTGGCCCTCTAACCTCCAGAACTATGAGACGATTTCTCTCACACTTTTAAACCACCTGGTTTGTGATAATTTGCTGGGGTGGCCAACAGAAACTAATAAGTGAACCTCACCAAAAGTGATGGGTCAGACCATTTTTCTGATCACTGTCAAATATCAGGATACAGAGGTCTCTTCTTTTGATATGGATGGTTTTCCACAGAGGACTGCTGTGAAACCCTCTCCCTCTCCTTCCCCAGACTGCTACAGTTCTGAGAGCCAAGCAGAATTGGGCTGGAAACATGACATCCAGTTTGTGGACTTTCATATAATACTCCTGTTTTCTCTACAAGAGATCAACCCCATTCTAATATTAAACTCTGTTTAAACATGGTGGATTGATCTAAGTTGGTCAGCTCCTGGGGTGTCCACAAATCCAAGCTTTTCTGATTCAGCCTTGACAGAGAGGAAATCTTCTAACTAGGGCGGCATGGGGTTGGGTGGGGCAGGCACCTGTGAACATTGTTTGGTTGAGGGGAGGACATATCTAAATGTTCCTTACAAGGATCTATGAAAAATCTTGTTTTAGCATCCCCCATAACCCAGCTTTACATGATGCTTCAATTCCCAACCCTTTCTTGGCTCTCATTTTTTTTACTGGCATTCCTTATTGTAGTTAATGGAGCCTCAGCTTTCATGCCACTAGATCAGTTATCATTTACTCTCCATCTTCAAACATTTTGTTGGCAGCTCTCATTTGTTTTCATACCCTCTCCTATTCTCTCTGTCACTGTGTCCTTCTCAAAATTTATTTCCTGTGTTTGTGGATGTACAAGAGATGGCCAACTTGGTTCAATCCACCATGCTTAAACAGAAGCACCACTTTATATAAATTTCCATTTCAAGAACGTTTGCCATTCAGATAAGAAATTATGTTCAGTTTTGCTCAGAAAATAGAAGACCCTCTTCAACCCTGTTTTTGCCCTTCTATTTTCTCCTTTCAATTCTCAAAGTGAAATTTCCACTTGGGTTAAATTAGGTCACATCATAGTCTTCTCACTCTCCATAACAAATCCCATTTTTTCATGTTGGCTTATGGAATGTACTCCCCTTTTTGGAATATTCACTCCCATGTATTCTATTTTATTCTATTACATATTTTGCATCCCAAGCAAAATCCCAATCCTTTATAAAACCATTCCTGATAACTTCAGACTATATAGATTTGTCCCTTCCCCAGAGAAATGAACTATATCTTATATTAGCCAGTAAACAAACTCCTGCTCCCAAACTGTTTCAAGTGTTGGTGTTGTCTTTTCAGCACATAAGTTTAAGGGCAAAAACCATGCCTTAAACTTTATGTGCTCCTTGTAATGCTTATCATGGCATTGAACACTGAATGTTTGTTAACTGACATACAGTAATTCATGCCACAAATATGAAATTTGATGTCCAATACAAGATAGAGTAAGAAACTTTTGAGGATAAAGCCTGCATTTCTTAAACATTATATGCCTAATAACCAGCACAGCATTTGACAAAAATGGTCTCTCTTGAATGATGGAATGAAAGGATGGATAAATGGACTCTCACTACATATCATGTTCAACGTTGTACCAATTTAAGATTAATTCCTAAGAATACTGAAGATGATTACAACGACTGTACTCCCAGCATCTGGGGCAGCTTTTGGCCCCAAGGGGCTGCTCAGCAAATGAGGGTTGCATGAGCGAATTTTCAAGAAGTCCAGAGCATTAGTTTATAGTCAGAAAGAAGAGAACAGAGAAACTTCTGGCTTACCCGGAAAGTACTCCCAGGACGAGGTTGAGAACAAAGAAGGATCCAATGATGATGAGGGGGATGAAGTACAGCCAATTCCAGGTGGCTCCTAAGGCATCATTGGTCTGAAAGAAAGAAAAATGGTTCTTTAGTATTATACTTCATCAAAACCATCTGCCAGGTGAAGGCCTCCAATCCTACAGCTTCACCTGTAGGGTTATGCAACAAGCACAGTGCAAAGCAGATGAACATCGTGTTGCTTCACTCCCGATTTGATGTGATTGAGGATTAACTCATTCTCCCATGTATACTGTGCAGGGCACCACGTCACCCTGACATAACATGCATTTGAATGGTCTAATATCCTCATCCAACGGACAACAGTCCAGAAAGGTCAAATATTTTTCTAAGATCACACAAATAATCACTAGCGTTATAGTGTTTGGTGATGTGGGTTCTAAGCCTTTCTACTCTACATTAGGCAAATTCTCAAAAGTCAGAGGCAAGATACATCCACCATTTTAGTCCAGGGATTCTGGTAAAGACCTTGACAGGTTGCTTGGGAGAGATGAGTGTTATCCACGTCCTGCTCAGCTCCTGACCCTGGGCTCTAGCTTCCTTTCTTCCGTCACATCATGGTCCAACAGTACACAGTTAGACCAGGCCAGGCCCTGGGAAGGCTCTGGAAAAATAAGGAATAAATCTAGATTTGAAAAGGGATCCCTTGTTCTCTCTGTAATCTAATATATCATGAACTAAAACCCACATGGAAATCTACATTCTGGATTCTAATACCACAAGTGCGATGCCAGGCCTCCAAATGGTAGGGGTTGAGGGAGGATCATACCACATGGCTCAGTCAACTCCCTTGCTCCCCCCAAAATAAATAAACTCTTGGTAGGATTTCTCATTAAGCACCTTGAAACAGTTTTGGAATATTTTGAAAGTCTCATCTAATACTTGGATCTCTCAATTAAACTTTCCCTTGACTCTCTCTCCCCATGATATCAACCCCAAATCTTCCTAATTAGTCCACTTGAACTACATTTTGCATACACAGGACTTTGAAATCCTTCCCAATCCCATCTTACTCTCTCACCCACAAACTTTAATACTTGTTTGAAACTCAACAGTTTCTGGAAAGATATTTTATTCCCAATTCACTGGAGAAACAAGGCCAGGCCATCCAAATCAAATTCCATGCCTAAAATTTGCACACTAAATTAGCAAAACAAAGAATTTCTATGGCAAAGTGTTTCTTGTCCCTGTTGTACCTTTTTCTCCCTCTCACTTTGCCAACATATTTTGATTCATCATCTTCCTGCTTCCCATGGACTTCTATGACATTCTATCTTGTTTTTCCCCCAAATTATCTCATTTTCCTTCTGCTTCCCAATCAAATATGTCAGCCTATAAAATACAGCCTCCCACTGATCATGGCAACTATCACTGTACAATCGATTTTTCCATTAAAAAACAGCTTCTAAAGCAACCTCTTTCACCAAACTTGTCTCTGTCTGGCCCCTACACTATTGAGAGAGGTATGTTTGCAAATGAAGCAGAATAAGAGTTAAAAACAAATATCTTCTGAACTAAATGAACAAAAGCAGAGACCTGCCAATTTCAGTATATAAGAGCCAGTGCTTTTGGTTCAACAGGTCTGGTGAGTCAAATGCAAACAAAGAAGATGAGGGCCAGACCTTAGAGGAAACCGCTCCTGGTATCAGAAGGAAGATGCAAAAGAACTAGAGGTCAAGGGCTACAGGGGGTTTGAATGGACATCAGTTCAATTCAGTTACTCAGTCGTGTCCTACTCTCTGCGACCCCATGGACTGCGGCACGCCAGGCCTCCCTGTCCATCACCACCTCCCAGAGTTCATTCAAACTCATGTCCATTGAGTCGGTGACGTCATCCAACCACCTCATCCCTTGCGTCCCCTTCTCCTCCTGCCTTCAATCTTTCCCAGCATCAGGGTCTTTTCAAATGTGTCAGCTCTTCCCATCAGGTGGCCAAAGTACTGGAGTTTCAGCTTCAGCATCAGTCCTTCCAATGAATATTCAGGACTGATTTCCTTTAGGATGGACTGGTAGAATCTCCTTGCAGTCCAAGGGACTCTCAAGAGTCTTCTTCAATACCATAGTTCAAAACCATCAGTTTTTCGGCAGTAAGCTTTCCTTATAGTCCAACTCGCATATCCATACATGACTACTGGAAAAACCATAGCTTTGACTAGATGGTGCTCTGTTGGCAAAGAAATGTCTCTGCTTTTTAATATGCTATCTAGGTTGGTCATAGCTTTTCTTCCAAGGAGCAAGTGTCTTTTCAACAACTCTGTGGCTGAGACAGTCACTCCCACCCTTAGCACTCTTTGGCAGCAAGAACTCAGTTTGCTCCCAGTACCCTAATCAGGGCTAAAGGGCCAATAAGCATTAGTTGGTGTCAGCAATAGCAATGATGAAATTGTGGCTTTTAAGCTCTCTTTGGTCCCAGGAGTGACTGTGCTATGTCTTGAGGATGGTGAGAGCAATTTCAGTTGGGTGACTATTTGCCAAAGATGTTGCAGAGTGAAGAATAATTTCCAAATTGTGGTCTTCTTATTGCTAGTGATCTGTAAGATGCTCAAATGTTCTGAGGAAAATGAGCTTCTGGAATCAAAGAAACTCAGGAAACACAGCAGATTTTATTTTTGCATTATCCTGTGAGAAGACCCACCCTAAAGATAAGTATTCAAGTTGTTTCCTCCATCATTTCATATGCATCCTTGATTACAAATCTCCTTTCAATAGAAACCTATTAACATATCAGAAAACACAGCCCATGAAATACAGGGATAGAAGGACTCCCCTTCACAGGCCCAGACTCTAGGATAAGCTTTCTAACTCTTCTCTAAAGTACTCAATGTGTTGTGAGAATGTTTTGGTTTTGCTTTAACCTACATTAAGGAGAGAGCCTTCACTGTCCACTCATTTCTGTACCTGGCACCTGACAAAGTATTTGGCACAATAGGTGCTCAGCCAATCAGTAAATGACCACGATTTGAGTAAAATGATTCTCAGGTTTAAAATATGCCCAAAATAAATCCATTCTGATATTCTCCCCAAGCTTTATCTGAATTGCATTTGAGAAAGTCATCCACCATGGTCTTGGAGCCTGTGGGATGAGAAGAAGAGGAGAACGGAAAGAGGAGAAAATGAATATCTGGGAGGACCCCGGCACCAGGCCCTAGGGGGTTATTAAGGATGACTGACAGCTTAAAAGGTTCTTCTGGAGAAAGCAGCCTGACAGCTCCCCTGGATTATTCACAACCTTTTAATAGACCTGCTGCACCCTCGCTACACCTTCCTCCTCTCCCTCCAGTTTCCTCTCAGCTCTTCCCCTCCCATCCTTTCTCTCCAGGTGGCCTCACAACCTCACCTCCCGTGCTTGTCAGTGGATCAATGACAGGTCCACTAGGGCAAGGCAACAAACCTCAGCAGGAAGTGGGCAAGCTTGGGACTTCACGCCTCCCTGCTCCAAAATGGCAAGGTTCTTTCTGATGCTAATTAGAGTTTCAATCTCCTTCTGATTCATCATTATTATAACCTTAAAATTGTCCAGAGTAGGAGAGACAACTACTGCAGTATCTTTTGAGATGGAAGAAGAAAAAAGCACTCGACAAGTCTGAAGGCAGCAAGTGCCCTGACACCACATGAGGTGGGAGTCAGGAGTGCCAGGCAGAAAGTCGCCAGTTCAGCTCTAGAGTTGTGACTGTGCTCCCTCTCGGGGTGGGCGTGCCTATCTGTGGCACAGCAGGCGGTGGGAGAGCTGAGGGGCTGCCTCCGTGAGAGGAAGCATCTCTCCTTCCAATACTCACCTCCCCCACCCGCTCAGCTTCTGTGATCCCAAGCACCTTGAGTGTGGGAGCATCACTTCATTCTCCCTACCGATTCTTCCCTCAGGGACAGAACCCCTAAGTACTCCATGCAAGACTGAGAGAAAGAAGACCTTTCCCAACATGGTCCACTGATTTCTGGTTCCCGGAGAGTCTCACGGTGGAAGCTTCCCTGCCCAGCCTAGTACTGTGGAGCAGCTGAAGTATAAACCAGCTTCTCCTTGCAAAGAAAGAACCATCTCCTCCTCAAACGTAATGTTCGCCTGACTTCTATACCCATCAATTGCGCTGGCCTAATTAAGAAATCACATATCACATTTCACTCAATGTCCTGAGCCATCCACATTCCCTCAGTGTTCAGGGACTTATACTCGGAAGAACCCTCTCCCTGCTGAGCTCTCACCGGCCTGGACGTGGCAGAGTCTGTGCTGTCCCCAGTGGTTTCCTTTAGAGCAGGTGGACCAGCGTCCCAGCAGCTCACAGTTTTGGCTGCTAATGGCTCACACCTGGATCCTCCTGAGAAGTCAGCCCCCGGCTGACAGACCCTCCTCATCTGGGAGTTTGTGCCTATCCATGGGGCTGTCTCTTATACACATCTCATTCATGGAACACCTACTCTGTGGCAGGCAGTACCAAGGACAGCTTTTCATTGGAGCAGTGTCCTGTTATTTAAGATGCTGAGTCTCCTCCCACTGTCCCAGTCAAGCCCCTAGACTCGAGAGGCTGGCTGGCCTCCACCTCTCACCTCCCAGTTCCCTGAGTGACACACACATGCACACGTGTGCAGGGCGGGGGTGATGACAGACAGGGAAAGCACCGGGGTGGCGGCCCACCTGCACGGGGAGCACTCAGCGGGTAGCAGGCTCAAAACCGTGGGGATGTGTTCCTCTGGGAACCTGCCTGACTGGGGGTGGCGGCCCACCCACTCCCTGGGCAAACAGGCACACGTGGCAATTATCACATTAATCTCCGGGGGATGGGGGAGATGGTGGAGGGCAGGGGTGGGAGGAGCCAGATGGGGGAGAAAGATGGGGATGGGATGGCAGGAGGCAGGGGGTCCCATGGTTTTCCTGGCGCAAGGCTGAAGGCAGCGCTAGCCTCTGTAGTTGGAAGCAGGTCTCTATCAGGGGTCCACAGGGCTCTGTGCAAAACAGGCTGAAGACCCTCCTCTCGGGTGGCCACGCCTTTCACAGAGCAGCTTCCACCAGGGAGGCTGAATGACATATGGCTGCAGAATTAGGAGGTTGATGAGCTGGGACTGGGAAAATATGAGGGTTTTTTTTAGGGGAAAAAAGGGTCCTTCCGGGAGAAAAAAAAAAGTCTCTCGATACACCTGCTTCCCAGGCTGGAGGCGCCAGCAGGCAAGCTCCAGCCTGGCCTCTATCAGGGTTTCTTGGCCAGTGCGTCACTAGTGTCTTGGGCTGGATGATTCAAGGCTGGGTTGGGGAGGAGGAGGCTGTCCTGTTTACTGTATTTGCAGGATCCCTGGTTTCTACCTCTTAGATGCCAACAGCATTTTTCCCAGTGTGACAACAAAAAGTGGCTCCAGAACTGCCCAACATCCCGGCGGGGGTGGGGGGCAAAAATGGCTTACTGTTGAGAACTACCGGCTTGGGGACTCTGGTCTCAAAGACAACCTTGGAATTACCAACTGAACTCAAGTCAAGGGATGGCTGGAGCAGCAGTCCTGGGCTGTCAAAGAGGCCAGGCCATTTGTCTCAGCAAAAACATCTGCCCAAGGGGACTTCCCTGGTGGTCTAGTGGTGAAGACGCCACACTTCCACCGCAGGGAGCACAAGTTCGATCCCTTGTCAGGGAACGAAGACCTTGCAAGCCACGTGGTGAGGCAAAAAAAAAAAAGCCCAAGGACTCTGCTGACCACTCCAGGGAGAGAAAATTCAGAGAGGGCAAGAGTGAGTAAAGGAAAGGGGCAGAGAGCAAAGACAATTCCACAATTCCACCTTCCCTGATGGTATGATACCTGGGCACCCAGCACTGCCCAGCTTGCTGGCCTCCCCTGGGCCTGCATTTCATTCCAGCACCAAGTGAACACCTTGAAGTGGACTTGAAGTCCACATCTGAGTGCCGGAAGTCATGTGTTGTACGACAAATGTGTGGACCATGTATTAATACTGGGTGACAGATATTCTCCTAGATCCTGGGGATAAATGATGGACAGAACAGTCCCAGGTCCTGATCCAAATGAAGTAGTATAATGGGGAGACCCCCATTAATTAAGTGAGCTCACATGGCCTGTTTGACTTTAAACTGAGGGGAGGGTGATGAAGGACCACACCAGGAGCTGACCTGCAGGTACATCTGATCTGGTTCAGGAAGTCAGCAAAAAATTTGCTGAAGCTTTCAGAGTAAAGCGTCACATGAGTCTAAGAAACTACCTTGGCAATCACAATGGAGGTTAGAAAGGCAGAAGAAAGGTTTATCATGGAGGGGAAAGGGAGAGGAGGAAAAAGTTTAAATTAAGAAGTGCTCACAGTAATAAAAAAAAACAAGCTTATGCTTACCAAAGGGGAAAGGGGGATAGTGGGATAAATTAGAAGCTTGTGATTACCATATACATGTTACTATATATAAAATAATATATAAAATAGATAGCTGACAGGGACCTACTATATAGCAAAGGGAACTCTATTCAATGTTTTGTGATAACCTGTAAGGGAAAAGAATCTGAAAAAGAATGGATAGGGGTGTGTGTGTGTGTGTGTGTGTCTGTGTGTGTCTGTGTGTGTGTGTGTCTGTGTGTGTAACTGAATTGCTGTGCACCTGAAGCTAACATGTTGTAAATCAGCTACACTTCAATTAAAAAAAAAAAAAGATTAAGAAGTGCCAAGAGGTAGGGGACATAAGAGAAGAAAAATGAGGGCAAGGAAGGAACGCTGATACAGAACTCCTGCCTCTTTGCAGTAGCAGCCCCCAGGCACCTGGGTGGATGTTGTACTGAAACATTCATAAATCATAAGGGCACCACCCTTAGTGGATTTTTTCAAAGTGTATATAAATGTGCAGCCAGCATCCAGATAAAACCAGGCTTCCCTCACATCCCTTCCTAGGAACCATCTAAAAAAAAAAAAAGCCCAAGGACTCTGCTGACCACTCCAGGGAGAGAAAATTCAGAGAGGGCAAGAGTGAGTAAAGGAAAGGGGCAGAGAGCAAAGACAATTCCACAATTCCACCTTCCCTGATGGTATGATACCTGGGCACCCAGCACTGCCCAGCTTGCTGGCCTCCCCTGGGCCTGCATTTCATTCCAGCACCAAGTGAACACCTTGAAGTGGACTTGAAGTCCACATCTGAGTGCCGGAAGTCATGTGTTGTACGACAAATGTGTGGACCATGTATTAATACTGGGTGACAGATATTCTCCTAGATCCTGGGGATAAATGATGGACAGAACAGTCCCAGGTCCTGATCCAAATGAAGTAGTATAATGGGGAGACCCCCATTAATTAAGTGAGCTCACATGGCCTGTTTGACTTTAAACTGAGGGGAGGGTGATGAAGGACCACACCAGGAGCTGACCTGCAGGTACATCTGATCTGGTTCAGGAAGTCAGCAAAAAATTTGCTGAAGCTTTCAGAGTAAAGCGTCACATGAGTCTAAGAAACTACCTTGGCAATCACAATGGAGGTTAGAAAGGCAGAAGAAAGGTTTATCATGGAGGGGAAAGGGAGAGGAGGAAAAAGTTTAAATTAAGAAGTGCTCACAGTAATAAAAAAAAACAAGCTTATGCTTACCAAAGGGGAAAGGGGGATAGTGGGATAAATTAGAAGCTTGTGATTACCATATACATGTTACTATATATAAAATAATATATAAAATAGATAGCTGACAGGGACCTACTATATAGCAAAGGGAACTCTATTCAATGTTTTGTGATAACCTGTAAGGGAAAAGAATCTGAAAAAGAATGGATAGGGGTGTGTGTGTGTGTGTGTGTGTCTGTGTGTGTCTGTGTGTGTGTGTGTCTGTGTGTGTAACTGAATTGCTGTGCACCTGAAGCTAACATGTTGTAAATCAGCTACACTTCAATTAAAAAAAAAAAAAGATTAAGAAGTGCCAAGAGGTAGGGGACATAAGAGAAGAAAATGAGGGCAAGGAAGGAACGCTGATACAGAACTCCTGCCTCTTTGCAGTAGCAGCCCCCAGGCACCTGGGTGGATGTTGTACTGAAACATTCATAAATCATAAGGGCACCACCCTTAGTGGATTTTTTCAAAGTGTATATAAATGTGCAGCCAGCATCCAGATAAAACCAGGCTTCCCTCACATCCCTTCCTAGGAACCATCTCCTCCTCAAACGTAATGTTCGCCTGACTTCTATACCCATCAATTGCGCTGGCCTAATTAAGAAATCACATCTCACATTTCACTCAATGTCCTGAGCCATCCACATTCCCTCAGTGTTCAGGGACTTATACTCGGAAGAACCCTCTCCCTGCTGAGCTCTCACCGGCCTGGACGTGGCAGAGTCTGTGCTGTCCCCAGTGGTTTCCTTTAGAGCAGGTGGACCAGCGTCCCAGCAGCTCACAGTTTTGGCTGCTAATGGCTCACACCTGGATCCTCCTGAGAAGTCAGCCCCCGGCTGACAGACCCTCCTCATCTGGGAGTTTGTGCCTATCCATGGGGGCTGTGACCTGGAACCTCACGGATGCGGGGGTGTCACAAGCCCGGACCCTTCCCCTCTGCGTGGGACGGCCTCCGTGGTACAGTTCACTCCGGAGCTGCCTTGGGGATCAGCCTCAGCTTAAAACGTGTACAACCACATCTCTGTCTAGTATTTTCTCCTGACCTATTCACCTTTCCTATTAGTGCGGGCTTCCCCTGCAAGCAGTCCATCAGTAAAATCATTACCACAAATATCTCTGTCCCAGAGACAGTTTATAGGAAATCTGATTTAAGGCATTAAATCGTTATCTCATCAGAGTTTGACCAACCTCACAAAGCAGTAACACTCTGCCCCTGAGCCACTCAGATGGATAGTAGATGATGTTTCTAAAGGCAGAGCCACTGCCCTTCGACCACAGTCACATTTCAAGGAAAGGAAGTATGATGTACCGTGTACCCTATGACCACTAAGCAAGGTAAGGCCTGTGACCATGTGTACCAGGAATTCTAGCCACCATCTAAGCAGATTACAGGAACACACTACCCAATCCATCATTTGGTAGAGGAGGAAACTAAGGTCTGGACAAGCAAAGTAACGGGGCCACTATCTAGAGCCACATGGGGTCAACTTCTTGAGGACGCTTGACTGTCCATTATCTCACTTGGTCTCTTAACAGTGATCCTACCCACTCTATCACCACCTTCCAGGGCAGAGCCACAATAAAGAGGAAAGCCAACGCTAGGGTCTGGCAGCCAGAAGGCAAGAGCTGTTTCTCTTAGACCCCAGGCAAGAAAGCAGAGTCAGGGGAGCAGGTGGAAGAGTGAGGACAGAGAGCCTGAGTGAAACACAGCCACCTGCTGCCACCCAGCAAGGAGGCGGAACCTGTCAGTCCTGGAGGCAAAGCATTTCATTCTGTCTCAGACCCCTGAGTGTATTTAATAAATATGCTAAGTCTCCCCACACAAACAAGCTCCAAAGGCAGCATCTGGCTTAGCCAGGGCCTGAGATAAGTAATCAAGGCTTTCCACGCATTCTGGTCCTTTTCAGACCCCCAGATTTGATGGCCAGTGGCCACTTTCTCCTCTTGCCTGGACTGCCAGCAACTGTCACTGAGGATTTGGAAGGACCTTAACCCACATGCAGAAGTACCTCCAGGGGGACTTCCTATTGGGCATTTCACCACTTATTCTTCGTCTTCTCTGACCAGTGGCCCCAGGAGGAGAGCCAGAAAAATCCCCTCTCCCACCCATGTTCACAGGCAGCAGCATGCTCCCGTCAAGGCCACCCTCGGGAGCTCTGCTTAGTATCACCGACTGCAAGCACTGCTCCACCCTGGACGTGGGTGGTGATCACCACTGGGGCTGGACAGACAGGTATGGATGTCTTTGTGAAAATCCATCCACACGCCTGGGAAGAGGACGCAAGTAAATGTCAAAGTGAGGGCGGATGAGCAGTACTGCATCTGACCAGAAGGCTGCCATGACCTTGTCCACGCAAGTGAGCGCCTTCACACCCACACAGCTCTGGGCCCGGCTGTGCTGCAGAACGCTTTGGTAAACCCTAACGACTCCAATACCAGTTATGTGAGGTTTGTTGTCTCCTCCCTTTCTGATCACTGACCCAAAAGCCCAAAATGGAGATAACAGATCTGTTCAAGATCTTGTATTGTTGAAGCCAGGATTGGGTTCCACAGGGGCTCAATATTCTATTCTCTCTACTTGTGTGTATGCACAAAATTTTCTATAAGAAAGAGTTTTTACATTTTCTCCA
Source organism: Madoqua kirkii (assembly GCA_006408675.1). Taxonomy (NCBI): domain Eukaryota; kingdom Metazoa; phylum Chordata; class Mammalia; order Artiodactyla; family Bovidae; genus Madoqua; species Madoqua kirkii. Next base: position 27,412 of record SJYC01079299.1, on the reverse strand, counting down.
AATAAAACTTCATAGGTTATTTATACAGTTCAGGGTCATATGTGGGTTTTTAGAGCAACCTTTGTGGCAAAACACTGGAAAATGGTAACAGTGATGGTAACTGGGTAGGGGTGGAAATTAGTGATTTTATTTAAAAATATTTTTATCCTTTTCTATACTTTTCAGCTTTTTCTGCAGTAACTAGTGGGTTTTGCTTTGTTTTCATGGTTAGAGAAAACATGAAGAGCACTGTAGGGAAACAGCCAGAGAGAAGGGAAGGTCCTCCTGCCAGGCAACTGCAGCAGGGTGCTGGGGAGGTCAGCTTCCCTGGAGTCACTGGGAGCTGGACAGTTGACCACACCGTGAGCCATCCAGGTTGAGATGCTGCTCACCTGTGGGAAAAGGTGAGTATGCTGTTCTGATGCTGCCATATGTACGGTGGCCAAGTCGGCCACTCAGAGAGAAAATGAATGAGGATACTTCTAGGACTTCCCTTGTGGTCCAGTGGTTAAGACTCTGAGCTTCCAGTGCAAGGAGTACAGGGATCGATCCCTGGTTGGGAAGCTAAGATCCCACATGCTGCAGCACGCCAAAAATAAATGAATAAAGAGCTTGTTTCTTATGATGATCAGCTAACACACATCACCTTCTACCCAGTCTACATGGCTGGTTGGCCAGAGACTGAACATATTCTTGCAAGAAACTCAAGCACCAGAAAGAGCTCAGAGAATGAGAGAAGACATGAGTCTCAGCAGACCCTCCCTTTAAAGCCCAGGGACAAAGAGTGCATGAGGCTTGACAGACCCTCTGCATTGTGAGAGTTTTGTGTAGCTTAGAAAGACTATACTGATGACACAGGGCAACAGGTCTTCAACCCATCCCTGGCTGGCTCTCTGATCTATCCCACAGTCCTCAGAGGCCAATCCTACTGGCTACGATCATTTGCTGCATTTCCATGAGTCCCCTGTCCCCTCCAGTTAAACATCTCTATTTCCCATTTGTCTAACATGAATTCTGTACCTTTCATCATCTTGAAGTTTAGAAGGAAGAACAACATCTTGTACAAGCCCCTTACTTTATGAATGAAGAACCAAAGATCAAAAAGCTGATTTCTGAAAGATACTCCCTAGTTGATTACAGAAGCACAGTTAGGACTTCTGACCCCCAGGCTACCTGGCACAGCCCTTCTATTCTCCCCCACATCATTTAGTATTGAGATTAAATATATGGTCCTACTCCCTCTGGTCATTTGTATGTAGTTAGTCTAGCCTCCTGCTCTCCCTTGGAAGCTCCCTAAAGTTGGACACCATGATGGTGTCTTACTTCTGAAGGTTCAGAGAATGGAGCTATGAACATGGCTATCAGATTTCATGAAGAAAGGAGTGAGGCTGGAGATGTGCTGGAAGGCAACCTGGGGCTGTGCCTTCACCTGGACTTGAAGTAGGGCAAGGATGTAGACTGGCCCATCAATGGAGGAAGACAGTCCAAGAGAGGGAAACAAGTGGGAATGATGAGTCCGCAAAGAGTGGTCGTGGGGAGCAGTGAGTAAGGCAAGATGGACAGGAGCAGGTCCAGGCTTCCCTGGCAGACTAGTGGTTAAGAATCCATCATGCAAAGCAGGGGACACAGGTTCACTGCCTGGTCCAGGAAGATCTCACATGCCATGGGGCAACGAAGCCTGTGCTCCACAACAAGAGAAGATGCCACAATGAGACGCCTATGCACCACAATGAGAGAGTAGCCCCCACTCACTGCAAACAGAGAAAAGCCCAGTGTAACACTGAAGACTCACCATGGCCAAAAATAAGTAAACAAATTTTTTTTAAAAGAGGAGCAGGTCCTGGAAGACCCTGAATGGGGGTGTAAATGTTTGGATTTGCTCACTACCCTAGAGCTCTTCCTTCCTTCTACCTTCCCTCTCTGCCAAGCCACACGTTCCCTCATAGTAAGCCTGCTCAGTCTCCAGAAGGATTCCCTGAAGCACATCACTTGACTTTTCTCTAGAATTTCCCAGCACTTAGGTGTACCCCGTAGCAGCATGCATATTCATTCAACATTTTTGAGTGTGTACTCTGTACATGATGAATGAGAAAGGAAAACAGTCCTTGAGGGCCTTGGTATCCATAAGGAGGCTAAGTCATGAGTATAAATGCCTATAATTGAAAACAGAGCATTAAGTGCTGCACTTGGGTTTTATTTGTACTTGTTTACAGACCTCTTTATATGTGTTCTGTTTCTCTCACATATTAGTCCTCCCTTTCCATTAGGGTTGACTGGTTCTTATCGACAGAACCACATCCTTTATACACTCTACTAATGCCTACAAAGAGATTCTCAGTAACGCTATTAAACAGCAGATTTTAACACTACTACCATTCTTCTGCCTCACAGGCCTATATGAGTTTCCCTTTCTGGAAATAAATATATCACAGTAACATGGCATCTCTGTTGACACATAGCAAGTACACTTAGCTAACTCAAATATTCGGTACAGCACATAAGAGCAGACACTCAAGAAAAGAGCTTCACGCATAAATCATTTTTTGTGGCTTTCATTCCCTCCATAATGCCTTCTGAGCAGGTAAATTAATTTATCATCCAACATCCATGTTTTAATTAACGACTGCGTGTCAAACACTATGTAAGGCTGGTAAGCCCAGCTGGTTCCCTGAAGAAGCCCCAGGCCAGTTAGTTTCATTTATTTTGTGGCCACAGGAACCACTCTTAGTCCTTGGTGAAGAATGGCTTGAAAGCAAGGTATCATAGCTTTGATGTCTTTTTATCTTCTGACTTTAAGACATAGCTCTTAAAAACATGCTCAGTGGGTCTGCACTGGTGTGGTAATGGGGATAATGAAGTGTTCAGTCCCATGATTTATTTATCGTGGGATAAATATGCCTATTTATTACCCAGGGGTCTGAGAGTATCTAGGTGAGGTTCTTAAGTCTGATCTGTCCTGCTGGATCAGAGTTTCTCCAAGAATGCTGAGCCACACGTGGGCCCAAAACACCACTCCACTCACCTCCCACGGCCATTGGCAGAGCCTGGCTCAGCCTGGGTCCCCAGGGCTGGCCCCCTCCACTTGTGAGCAGCTTTGTCCACTCACCCCAGTGTTAGACAAACGTTATTTTCTGTGTGCCATGATGTGAAAAAGAACAGGAATCACTGTGCCAGACACCATCTGTCAGGGACACTGAGGAGGGAATCCCTCACTTGAGTAGGTGCCTACATCAGACAACAGATGTGGGGTCCCTTCCCACTCAGACCCAGATTCCTCACTGTGCTTCTCCTCTATCTCATGGACTTGAATTCTCTGGTCTTTCCCCTGAAACCTTCCCTTTTCTCATCTTTTGATTGCTGCTGCCCTCCTAGACACTCATCTTGGCGGTTCTTCTTCTTTCCCCAAAGATACATGGGATGCATTCCAACTGAGCATTCCTACTGGCTTAGGGAAGTAACAAGGCTGAAACAGAATACAGATAAAAAAGCAATAATGTTCACTGCTCCCCGAATCTGGTAACCACTGGAGGGGGAAAAAAACAAAAAACAAACACCTCTTTTGGTCTTTACCATTCTTTGCACAACTTTCATTGCTGTACACTAGGGTGGAATGTACTGAAATCAACCATGTTGGGTGACTCATACAAGACTGCTACAAGACTGCATATGAGCTGTTGGATGGCAAATCTAACATGGACCCAATGAAACCTATTTCTGGAGGTACTAAGTATACACCAAGAAGACCTGATTAAAACATTTTAATCTCCACATTTTCCTGTGACTTATACTCTAAGGCTCCAATGTAATTGAGAAGGAAAAAGAATCAAGGCTTCCATTCATTAAGCCTCTAGTCCACACTGAACACTGAGCCAGGGGCACACCAACCATGAGTAAGAGAGCTGCAACTGTAATTTCATGTTTTAGAAACAAAACAAAATCCAGGCTGATAAAACCTGAGGACTTGCCCAAGGCCCCATGGTCAGTATATTATAGAACCAAACTCCAAACCCATGTTTGACTTCCTCTTAAGACATGACATGGTGTTGCCTCTTGTATGGTGCAGGAGGGAGACAGAAAGAGAGAAATAAAAAATTTTAACATGGAACATATCAGAACAAAGCTATGAATGTAGGTATTTATAACAGCAGTGCCAGCAAAAAAAAAAAAAGTTTCTCATCAATTACATATTAAATCCTATCTGAATATTATATTGTTTCCACAACTTTGAAAAACACCTTAATGCAACAATTTCTTCTCTGCCCTAGCTGTCTAATAAGGTTGGAAGACTGTCACAGAGAGTTCCCTGGCTAGTAGTGAAACAGTGACTCTGTTGCCAGGGTGATCTTGTTAAGTGGGACAAGTGACTTCCAGCCACGGCTGGCTTCAGTCTGCAGAGGAGGGCAAAGTTGTCATTTCTATCCAACATCTCTCATCGGTCAACATCTCTCCAACCTGTTTCTCTTCTGCTTAAGACCTTCCAAAGGCTGCCCATGCCAAATCTCCTACCACTAGAGACCCCAGCCCAACCTCTCTGGCTCATCCCACAGTCCCTGCCTCCTTGTATAACCAAGTCACATGGCCACATCGAGACTCTTACAATTATCCTACATGCCGCTTTCTTTCACAGCTCTGTGCTTTTGGTCATAGGGTTCCCACTGCCTAGGACACCTTCTCTGCCTTTTCCTCCTGGAAAGCCTCTGATTAAAGGTTACCTTCATCCAGAAACCCTCCCAGAGGTGGTCATTCTCTCCACTCTCTGCACATAAGGCTAGCATGTCACTCAACTCTGTCTTGGACTTACAGCTTGCTGGTATGCCTTTCCCTACAAGAGCTGACACTTCCGAAGAACAAGAAGAAGGTTGTCTTTTTCTGTCTATTTGCCTCAGAACCCAAGTTAATTCCCAGTGGGTACTCAGTTCCCAGGGGATACTTTATTCAGAGTGAATAAAAAATGAGTAAGTTAATACGCTGAATGTGTCACGACTGAGCGACTAAGCATAGCACAGCACATGACTCTGATTAAATCTAAGACAAGCAAGAGAGAGAAAAGAAAAGGTGATGAGAAAGAGGATTTCTTAAAGAGTTAATTAAATGTCCAGAGGTTTCTTTTATCACTAAGAGGGCAGAGTCACAGGTGGCCTAGAGGCGGTTTATCAGGGATTATCACTTAATAAGCCCTTCTCAGGTATATCTGGCCACTGAAGGACTTCTCCTCCAATACTCTTCAGAAGAAAGGCTCTATCAGTCTCATCTCCGATGAACTCAGGAAAGAATTAAAAACAAAACTGGCAGATTCTGCCATCACATCCAGCTACAGTTTCAGCTGTAAAACTGGGTTTGAGGGAGGTGGAAAGTACAGACTTGAATGTGGACTGTGGTTCCTCCAGGACCCCAGGCAGAGATTAGGGGAACTCTTCCTAATTGTGAAACTATTGGGTTGGCCAAAAAGTTTGTTTGGGTTTTCCATAACACTTTGTGGAATAACCGAAAAGAACTTTTGGCCAACCTAATGGAAGAGAGAAACACCTCTCTCCGTAGATGGTGAGGGGGTTGAGGGGGAGGGAACTAAGAGGGGAGAGAGCAGCCTCTTTGGGAAAGCAGCAAAAAAACACAGTCTCTCTGCAGTGGCCAGAGGGTACGAAGGTGATGGGGAAAGAGAGCATGTCTCAAGGAAGGTGGCCCTGGTTCTCTCAATGTCAAAGCTAAGCTTGAAACTCTCTAGATCCCAGATGGGGAGTTGTGTTCTGCCCTCCTAAGCTTTATTGGGTAGAGATGCTTTTTCAGCTGGAAATTTATTTACTCCTCCACCTGAAACCCCACCCCCTCATCTTCTCAAAGATGAAGAAATGCATTGTGAAAAGTTCTGGCCATCCTTCAAGGCCTTTCTCTTACCCTTTCTGGATGAATCAATACCCTGATCATCCAGAAAGGGCCCTGCAATGCCCCAGGGGCTTTTCCAACTAGTTCTGAGATCCTCTAATTTACATATTCAGAGCTAGCCCCAAACCAACTGCTTGGCTTAAAGCCTGGCCATAGTCTGAAGACCATACATTTCTTGAGACAGACTCTCTAGATACTCAACGTGAGGTCACACAACATCAGTAATAAGAGTCCACACTTTGGGGAGCAATTCTGATGTGACATTCTGCCCACAGGTGCACACTTAACTTTCTCAAGAATCTTTTGAAGCAGATACTAGCAGCATAGCCTTTTTCTCTGATAAGAAAACTGAAGCACAGAGCAGTTGGCTAACCTGCCTGAGGCTGCACAGACAGTAAGTGAGAGGCTGAGGACCACACCAGCTGTCTGATAACTGAAACACAGAAAACGCTCCACAGTCGTTACGTATTCATGTTATTCAAATAGGTTAAGTTCAGTTTCCTTTAACCCTTGAAAATGGGGGGAGAAAGAATGAATGCTGCTGCTGCTGCTAAGTCGCTTCAGTCGTGTTCGACTCTGTGCGACCCCATAGACTGCAGCCCACCAGGCTCCCCCGTCCCTGGGATTCTTCAGGCAAGAACACTGGAGTGGGTTGCCATTTCCTTCTGCAATGCATAAAAGTGAAAAGTGAAAGTGAAGTCACTCAGTCATGTCCGACTCTTAGCGATCCCATGGACTGCGGCCCACCAGGCTCCTTCGTCCATGGGATTTTCCAGGCAAGAGTACTGGAGTGGAGTGCCATTGCCTTCTCTGAAAGAATGAATGAATCACTATTATTTATATCTGTCTCATCTTAATATTTTACTTGCCTTGTATAAGGAGGCTGGTGCCTACTTCTAAGCCTCTTTATCATTTGCAGGGGATTGTAATATTTATCACACCACATAATGATTATTTGTCAGTCCCCTGTACAAATCTGTGAAATCCTGGAGGACAGGGTTTTGTGGTTCAATGTATAGCATACGTGCTACAGGTCTCTGAATACTGCTCAATTCATATCTGTTGTATGAGTGGGTGAATGAGCTAATCAAAGCTTTTAGAATAGAAATGTAAAGGAATATTCCAGCCACAACTAGCTCAAATTGGACAAACAGTCTAGAACAGTGGTTCTCAAGGGTGGTCCCTGGTTCCCCCAGCATCAGCAGCTTTGGGGGTCCTAGAAATGCATGTTCTTGGGTCCCAGGGCAGACCTTCAGATCAGAACCCTCCAAATGAAGCTCAGCACCCAGCCACTTGTATTTTAACAAGGTTTTCAGACTATGCCTCTAAAATTTGAGAACTAATGGTCTAGAGAAAATAAAAAAGAAGTTGTCTGCCATGGGTAGCCTCAGTTGCTATGCTGCTGTATCCAGGAGTGGAAAAAAAAAAAAAGAGAGAGAGAGATCTGAGGAAAGTCTGAAGTTGAGTGGGGAGGAGGGAAGATGACAGAAGGGTGTAGGGAGAGATGAAGAGGGAGGAGAAAGAAGGTGGGTGAGAAGGAGAGACTGATTCATGCCAAAATCTGCTGGGAATGAAATGGGTTCATGATCACAGCCACGTGTTGCCACAGCAACAGGTCCAGCACCTCCCCACCCCTCCCCTCCCCAGGATGACCAGGCAGCAGACACGCCTACGCTGAGGCCTGAGCCCTGCAGAAGAATTTAAGCTTCAGCAAGCTGGAAGAATCCAGTGAGGAGAAAGCTTCTGGAAGTAGCTCCCCACATAGGCTCTGGCCCCCAGCTGGCCTCCTGGAAAGGCTGCTTCTTCCTAAGGGCAGTGATCAGTCCAACAGGAGGTGAAGACACAACCGTGTGGCTTTGCTCCTCTGCACCCTGGCTCACAGCGTCACACAGCCTGGCTAGGATGGCTCTGCCGCCCTGCGGGACTCGCTGTGAAAAAGGATGAGTAGCTTAAGAGGAGAGGGAGAGAGCCCACCATACTGCAGGCGTGGAAGCAGAGGAGGGCAAGAGGAAACAGGGCTCACAGACCAGGGAAGGATTACTCCAGAAGCCAGGGCAGGAGACCAAATGGGTAAGGAGACATGGAACAGAGTTCATAGGAAGACACAAGGCCAGGGGTTCAGGAGGGAGAGCAAGGGGCTAGTAAGGAGCAGAGGCTCTCAGGAGCATCTCAGCACTTTGCTGGGAACGGCTGGAGCTGCCAGCGCACCCACAAGGCAATCATACATCCAACTGACTTCACTAACAAAGGCAAGACAGGGGCTGCAGGAGGACACTGAGACAGGCAAAACGCACAACGCTCCATACGCTAGATGGAAATAACTCCGGGAGAGCGAGTTCACAGCCAATTAGACATTAAAAGTAAGATATAATTGCTGTTGCTATGTTTGTTTCCAAGAAGAACTGTGTTATGATTAGACTAACAGCTAGTGTTAGAATTCTCAGCAAATTGCTGGAAGACTTAGCCTCACTTTGTCTCTGTGTGAGAGAAAAAAGCAGGTGAGAAAATGCTGAATCAATAAACCACCACTATTGTTCAAGGTATCTGCCCTCTGAAAACCCCTGTGCAGCCCCTGAACCCGTTTTAGGAGGGAGAATAGGGAGAAATATGCTGAGATACTTCCCATCCAACTCCTTCTAATCCTCATAACTACCCAACTAAGGCATCACTACAACACCGATGAGAACACTGAGCCCAGAGAAACTGAGGAACATGCAGGTCATAAAGCACTGGGTTTTGAACTCACCTCTGCCTGACTTCAAAGACCATGCTCCTTTACTGACAACAAAAGGCACAAATCTGTCCACAAAAATGGAGAGGGGAGAACTGGTGGTCCATAAGTTACTCAAGGGCTGTGTACCTATTCCAGCCAGAATTGGGCATCTCTCACTGGTTAGCCCTGTGAGATGCTATAGTGTAATGGGGAGATTCTAGCCTCACCTCTTCTTAGTTCTTTGACACTGGGCAAATCATTTAAACTCCCAGTGCCTCAGCTTCTCAACCTGCATAATGAGGGTGATAACCGCTCTCATGAAGCAATGCTGGGAAGATTAAGTGAGAAGCATAGTCTGATAGGTAACACACACCCCACCAAGTATTAGCTGTGGGATTGTAGGCACGTTACTTAGCTTTTCTGCCCTTTGGCTGCCTCATATCTACAATGGCTGGATTAGAAGCCATGCGGCTCAGACACTCAGCTCCAGGGATGGCAGGCAGAAAGCATGTGAAACGCAGATGCCCTGTGGCCCAGACCAGGGGTCCTCAGACTCCGGAATCTAATGCCTGATGATCTGAGGTGGAGCTGATGTTATAAGAATAGAAATAAACTGTACAATAAATGTAATGGACTTGGATCATCCTGAAACCATCCCCCCAACCCTGGTCTGTGGAAACATTGTCTTCCATGAATTGTCTTCCCTGGTGCCAAAAGGGTCAGGTACCTCTGTTCTAGCCAGCTCCCCTCCTCGGAGAGGAAAGTCCATCCCACAGCTGCCAGGATCACCCTCTCCTGAGAGCTCATAGCTGCATCCATTGCTGGGCACTGTCCTGCACCTCTGAAGGGGCACCTAGCTCAGCTGGTGTAGGCCAGCCTCTCCTCTGCCCGCCTCCAGACTCCTCCCTTTCTCAGCTGTTATCTCCCAGAAGCACACCCCGATCAACATTCTGCCTGCAATCCAGTGCAGAGGTGCCTTCCAGAAACCCCAGTCTGAGACAGGCTCTCTATCGCAGTGCTCAGTAAGGAAGAACTGATAACAGCGTTTATGAAGCCTTCAAACTCAAAAGGCTATGAAATCATCCATGTGGCTCCTGGAAGCTTTACAGAATTAGTGGCATTCTTTCGGAAACGGGACTGTGACTTGAATGTCTTTGTTTCCTCCAAGCACCTTCAAGACAGAAGATCTTCTAGAGACATATTTGACTTGTACAGACTACATTTCTATTGAGCCCAAAATCAAATCCATCTGCCTGGGTCCAGGGGGTAGGAATTTCATTTTCCACAATGTTGACATACATGGTTCATAACCAGAGCACACCGAGTCTCAGCAGTAAGGAACTTTGGAAAAAGAAATCCCTCTGACAGAATAACTCTGTAAAAACGGGCCACACAAATCAAACTGGGGAAGTAGGCTATGTGAACTATTATTAGCTCTTTAAATATTAAACATTAAACAAAGCTCACATCTGTAAAGAGCTGCTGACCTGACCTTCCAGCCTCCCTGGGAGTGAGGCATGAGCTCCTGGGGGACAGCCGACCCCAGAAGAAGGCTCCCTCCAGCCCATCTCCTACCAAGGTGACAGAGAAAGTCAGTGACAGTGCTTGGAACAGAAACTAGCTCCCTTATTCCCAATCCTGAGTTTCGCTATCCCCACTGTAACGGGCTCCTCTGGAAACCTAGGTACAAGAGAAAGAGGAAATGCACCAATGTGCTCTTTCCAAGCCATGAGCCAGGTTAGCTCTGCGCTACTGACAGTCCTCAGTGGCGTCCCTGTACTGGTGCAGGGTAGAGAGAGGCTGGTTCTCTGGTGGAGAACGCGGAACTTCCAGCACTCCATCAGCTCACTCAGTTCAAGGCGACTGGTTCAGTCTGAAGTCCGTGGGGCTACACAGAGATGAGCTCTTTGCTCAGGACTCCCAGACAGACATGCTGCTCTTGACATCTGACCGAGTTCTGGTGGGGTCCTGACAAACACGGAGCAGTCTTCTATCACCGCATGAAGCCTGGGCTGAATCTCATCTCCCTGGGTTTTATGGAGTCAGACAGGAGGCCCTAGGAAAGGCCGTGTGGATCGGGTAGCTCCCCCAAGGCCTGGCCAGAGTCACTCATCAGAAAAAGTGGTCAAACTGAGGGTTCCTCAGCAATCCACATTCAGCTTGCAGTGAGAGACAATAAAAGGGCATTTCAACAGGTAAGCTCTCAGCATGCTTGCTGGAGGCTGAGAAGCCAGCTTCTCCTTCTCTTCTTCCCCTGGGATTTGTGTGTGTTATGGGGGGGTGGGGAGGGGGAGGTATTCCCTCTTGCCCTCAGCTTCTCAGGGGTTCCCTTCACTCTGAGGGGCAGCATCCAGATGGGGGCCAGCAGGAGGTCCAGTGATGAAAGGTCCCTCCCCACCGCCCTGCTGGCTGGGACAGGCCCTGCGAACACAGCTCCACACACTCCCCGGAGGCCACACAGGCTCCAGGGAACTCTGGGCTCACTGAGCTCTGCCCAGGCCCAAAGCAGGAGGCTGGGTGAGGAAACTGTTATAGGGGCACTCCTGGACCTCAGGCAGCCTAAGATGCAGTCAGGGAGACTGGAAAGTGCAACAAATCAAGACAAAACTAATAATACACCAGAAGAAAAAAACAAAACAAAACACTGAGAAGGGAGATAGCGTCTGAGGGTTTGAGTGGTCTACGACATTCTCAAAAGAACCATCATCCTAGGGCCTGAAACATGAGCGATCTCTGCAGAGGCCATCCACTCTCAGCCACACGTCTGTCTCCGAGACAGACGGACTCATGAGAGCCCAGCCTGGGCTGCGGGACAGCGCTAATCACCTAGTTAACCGAGCGTCACGCACCTGGCTGGCAGCTCCGCCGCCGTCCTGAGCCCCGAGCCTGAGCAAGTGCCCCTGGGATGTGGTGTCGGGTGGGGTTTGTTCGTTCTTGGACAGCAGGCCTCCAAGGAGCACAGCCCAGCTGAGGGTGACCACCTGGGCTCCTTCCAGTCAGGCCTTCCAGTTACCCGAGGACAATTCCAGAAGATGCTAGCCTGCCTGGCCTGAGAGCAATCAGGTCAGAACTGGAAAAAGCCACTGACACTCGGAACGTGAGCAGGGCTCAGAGCCAGGATAGGCGTCAAGTCTGACACAGATGAAAGGTCCCTCCCCACCGCCCTGCTGGCTGGGACAGGCCCTGCGAACACAGCTCCACACACTCCCCGGAGGCCACACAGGCTCCAGGCAACTCTGGGCTCACTGAGCTCTGCCCAGGCCCAAAGCAGGAGGCTGGGTGAGGAAACTGTTATAGGGGCACTCCTGGACCTCAGGCAGCCTAAGATGCAGTCAGGGAGACTGGAAAGTGCAACAAATCAAGACAAAACTAATAATACACCAGAAGAAAAAAACAAAACAAAACACTGAGAAGGGAGATAGCGTCTGAGGGTTTGAGTGGTCTACGACATTCTCAAAAGAACCATCATCCTAGGGCCTGAAACATGAGCGATCTCTGCAGAGGCCATCCACTCTCAGCCACACGTCTGTCTCCGAGACAGCCCGGACTCATGAGAGCCCAGCCTGGGCTGCGGGACAGCGCTAATCACCTAGTTAACCGAGCGTCACGCACCTGGCTGGCAGCTCCGCCGCCGTCCTGAGCCCCGAGCCTGAGCAAGTGCCCCTGGGATGTGGTGTCGGGTGGGGTTTGTTCGTTCTTGGACAGCAGGCCTCCAAGGAGCACAGCCCAGCTGAGGGTGACCACCTGGGCTCCTTCCAGTCAGGCCTTCCAGTTACCCGAGGACAATTCCAGAAGATGCTAGCCTGCCTGGCCTGAGAGCAATCAGGTCAGAACTGGAAAAAGCCACTGACACTCGGAACGTGAGCAGGGCTCAGAGCCAGGATAGGCGTCAAGTCTGACACAGAGCGGGCAGGTGTGCGTGCGTGCGTGTGTCCCTAACTGATAACTGTGAATGCGTGAATGAATGATAGGGCCTCCAAGTGGAGAGGCTAAAGTAAAGCAGATAGTGAGTGGCGTCAATACTGCTCTGTTCTAGGTCTGATGCTCAAGCCCCTGGGAGGAGGCAGGGCCTTCACCTCACTTGGCCTCATGGAACTGTGTTCTAGCTGGTTTGAACAGCAATATGGCCAGACAGGCGGAGAAGTGCCCTCATCAGTTCTTCATCTTTAGTACTTGTGAAACTGGAAATTACAAAAGCAATGAGCATTAAGTAACAGTCCAACAAGACAAAAAAGCATGAAGAAAGCGTTGCGTTTCCCCACACCTCCACTCCCACCCCGCTGTGTTTACACAAAGTTCACGGCTCATGTGTGTACCTGCATGCCTCTCTCCATGCACTCGCAAACTGACATACGGCACTTTGCTATTTTTTTTTAATGGGATCACACTATACACATTACTCTGTAGCTTATCTTATGTAAAAAAACATTAGGAATTTCCCCCCAGGACAAATACATAGATCAAATTCATTAAAACACACCATACGCACAACCACATGGGCACAGGCTTATACAGAACCTCAACTATGCAACACTCCACAGATCTCCCTACTGCCATTTGCTTTTGTGCTGTAAAACAGGGCTGAATACTCTCTTGTGTATGATATTCTTATTAACTGATCTTTTAATTTCAATAGATGAACATCTTAAAAATAGGTTTACAGAGCCAAAAGGAATACATATTTTTGGTATTGATTCTCCTAAAGGTTGTGGCAATGCACTAAATCCTCCACTGAAATCTCATGAATGCCTCTTCTTCCACATTCTTACAGGTATTGGATGCTATGACCCTTAAAAGTTGGCCAATCTGATGGATCAAAAATGGGATTTAGGGCTTTATTTTGCATTTTTCTGGGTTATTAGCATCATTCAGGTGTTGATTAGCCATTTGGATGATCTTTTCTTTGAACTGCTTTCTTATATCCTTTGTTCTTTTTTTTTCCATGTGGTTGTTTGTCTTTCCCTTATAAATTTGTTGGAATTTTTTTTTTTGTGGCTCTAGTAGTTTTTTTTTAAATTTAATACTTTATTCTATTTTACAGTACTGTATTGGTTTTGCCATACATTGACATGAATCAGCCACAGGTTTCTTTATATATCAGTTATACCAGAATTTGTTTTCTGTGTCATTTTTCTCAGTCTATCAATTGTCCTTTGAAGTGAAGTGTAGTGAAAATCGCTCAGTCGTGTCCAACTCTTCTCCACCCCCAACAGTTCATGGGATTCTCCAGGCCAGAATACTAAAATGGGTAGCCTTTCCCTTCTCCAGGGCATCTTCCCAACCCAGGGATTGAACCCAGGCCTCTCCCATTGCAGGCGGATTCTTTACCAGCTGAGCCTCAAGGGAAGCCCATCAACTGTCTTTTGCATTACATATAGTGTCCTTTGCCATGGAAAAATTGTAATTTCTCAAGGTCGAGCAAGCTCCGGGAGTTGGTGATGGACAGGGAAGCCTGGTGTGCTGCAGTCCATAGGGTGGCAAAGAGTTAGACATGATTGAGTGACTAAACCAAAAGTTGCTAGTCAAATATTAAGAGTTCCCACTGAAGAATAAAATATTCATGTTCTTTTTCTCTGTTTGGTTTCAGGGTTCCCTGCTTCATGAAAAATAAGGTTCCAGTCTTACAGACTGAACTTGAAATAAGGCAGTTCATATAGCAAACTCCACAAGTGTACTTCACAGGAAATTTGAGAGAAAAATACTTTCCTGATGATTAGGGAAACAAAGCTTTCTGAACTTTCCACCAATATTCGCTCCATGTAGAAGGAAAGACCATCAACTGACGCTTGAACCCTTCAACACCAAAGTCCACCGTGGCTGTGATCCTAGGTATCCTGAGGAGCCACAGTGTGGCGGGGCATGGCACATATGAAGCAAGCTCTCCCTCACACCTTCATCTCCTTGAGCACGCAGCTTGAGGAACATCTATGCCTTCCCCTCACAGCCCCAGACAGGGACGCTCTGCTCAAATAGGCCTCCCTGCACTCCTTGGTATATTACACTCACCTCTTGCTTGGTAATTATTTACCTGCCATTCTTATTTACATTCCCAACACCTATTACTACTGTGCCTAACTCACAGTTATTTGCTCCTTAAGTAGCTGGTGAAAGAAAGGGAGCAAAGAGAAAGCACGAAACTGAGGAAGCAGCATTAAAATCTGAGGCTGAACGTTCGCAGTTACCTGCCAACTCAAGATCAATCAGGAGTGAATGTTAAACATTGCTGAAATTACAGGGTAAGTTAATGAAAAAAAAAAAAAGATTCCATTTACAAAAAGCTGACTGACATGCGCAATTTCAAGAACATGCCTGGTTCATAAAGAAAGACCCACCTACACTTCAGGCTTGCTGAGCTGTCACTCCTCAGCTACCATGTTTCACTAAGGGACAAATGGGTTTTGGTCAAGGATAAAGTCTAAACATTCATTTTTCAGACTCTAATGAGTTTTTACAATGATCACTATCATTCAGCCCTAACTGCAGCCAATTTTCTCCAAGTTAATCTTGACATCAATACCCCACCTAAAGACTTTTCTATGATAAAAAATGAGTCATGTGTTCACACAATCAAGAATGCATTTTCCAGAAGCGACACATTTTTGAACTATCAGACTACAAAGAAAGCCACCAGCAATGAACTCCTGGGAGAAAGGACTTCAAGTTTTTAATACAAGAATGATAATCTTGTTATGCAGATTCCTCCTTTAGCAGTAGAGTCCTGGCTTTCTCTCTGTAAGTGCTATGGACTTTGACTTTCTGACTTGGCCTCACGTAAGCCCTGAGAGTCTTTTCCAATAAGTCAACTCTTCGCATGAGGTGGCCAAAGTACTGGAGTTTCAGCTTTAGCATCATTCCTTCCAAAGAAATCCCAGGGTTGATCTCCTTCAGAATAGACTGGTTGGATCAAGAGGACAACTGAGGATGAGATGGCTGGATGGCATCACGGACTCGATGGACATGAGTCTGAGTGAACTCGAGAGATGGTAATGAACAGGGAGGCCTGGCGTGCTGCGATTCATGAGGTTGCAAAGAGTCGGACACCACTGAGCGACTGAACTGAACTGAACTGAAGCCCTGAGAATGAATGTTTCCAATCCTGAGGAATGCTAAAGCAGCTCAGAAAAGGGAAGACTCCTGAGACGCCCCCAGTGATCAGAAATGGACAGATATATTTGCAATAAGACAACTGGGCCTTTCACCTAGGATGGGGTTTAAAGGTTACTGAGTGGCCATTTAAAGAACACATAGCCCATCTCAACTCCTCATCCTGCCGTCTAGTTTCTTGGTGTTTTCTTCTTCTTTAAAAATATGACTTAACCAGTCCCATGATACTCACTCACAGCATTACAGAAAATTTCTAATGATCTCAAATGTGAGTTTCATAATATAGTAGTAATTTAGTTCACTTGAGAACTAAAATGAACATGAACTAAATGTCAATAATGGGGTAGAAAAAAGCTAGACAGAGAAACCAGAAGTGGGCTAACAAGACACCACATTAAAACAGTAAAATTATCGTCTCACTCCAAAAAGCTTAGCAACCTTTAGCCTCACCCAGTGGACATACTCACTTGTGCTCAGTCATGTCTGACTCTTTGTGACCCTATGAACTGTAGCCCACCAGGCTCCTCTATCCATGGGGTTCTCTAAGCAAGAATACTGGGGTGGGCTGTCATTTCCTCCTCCAGGGGGTCTTCCCAGCCCAGGGACTGAACCCTTGTCTTTTGCATCTCTGGTGTTGGCAGGCAGATTCTTTACCACTCTGCCACCTGAGAAGTCCCATTTAGTGACATAGCTTAAACCTTATTCTCCCTAAGACACCTGGAAAACCATGTATTCTCCCTAACCTATAACAGTTAAGAAAAGTGGATGACATAAACACATAAATTTGTTGTACAGCACAAGGAACTCTACTTAATACTCTGTAACGGCCTATATGGGAAAAGAATCTTAAAAAAAAAAAAAGAGTAGATGTGTGTATACACACACACACATACACACACACACACACACACACACACACACACACGGGCTTCCCTGGTGGCTCAGTGGTTAAAAATCTGCCTGCCAATGCAGGAGACACAGGTTCAATCCCTGGTCCAGAAAGAGCCCCTCAAGAAGGAAATGGCAACCAACTTCAGTATTCTTGCCTAGAATATTGTCCATAGGGGTATGGACAGAGGAGCCTCGTGTGGTACAGTCCATGTGGTTGCAAAGAGTTGGACGTGACTTAGCAACTGAACAACAACATATGTATATGTCTAACTGATTCACTTTGCTGTATACCTGAAAATAACCGCATTGTAAATTAACTATACTCCAAAAAAAAAAAGAACAGTGGAGAGAAATCTGGTGCTCACAGAAGTATCTACTACCTTGAAAGGCCTTTCTCAAAACCTAGGCTCCCTAGACAACATTCTACTGGGCTAGCCTGATGAGTTTCCTCCAACCCAATCAGAAGCCAATACACTGCCTTACGACAGTCTTCTGCTCAGAACTCTGCACTGGCTACGCTCTGTTCACCAAATAGAGGCCATGAGCATAGCAAGATGGGCCCAATCTGTCCACTGGAGTTATCTCCCTCCTCTCCTCAACAGGATCCCTCCCACTATCTAAACTTGACCTTCCATAGTTCCTTGATGACACACTACATTTCCCAGATACAGGTAATGTTTGCTTTGACAGAAAGGTCTATTTCCCATATTCTATCAGTTGCTAACTCTTTCCATGAAGCCTAGTTCAATAGCTTTCTCCTCTGTGAAACATTCATCCTGTGAACAGGTCGCCATCTTGAATCATCATTATATATAACCCTCACAGTACTTGTATTATAAAGGTTAAATAAATGTTTGTGGAATAATAGGGATATGTGTTGAAATGAACTGAACTTTGAAATTTTTCATTGTTCTTTCACCCTGCTAGGATTTTTTTTTATAAAATTTTGTTCTTCTGCTTATGAAAGCAATATATAAACATTTGAAAGGAACAAAAAAGCATAACAGGAAAGTAAAACTTATCCATAATCATCACCTAGAGACAATCACTCTCATTACCCTCTTAATTGCACATTTTACATCAATGCAATTTAACAAATTTACGTATGGAAGTCCTACGCCCTGGGCGTGTTTTCCTGAATTTAGATCAAGTCGCATACTATGTACTCACCCAGCATTTGGTTGACCAGAAGTCTCTGCCAGTGAGCACTCCTACATATCAACAGTACAATGCAAGCAAATGTTCTTGGTGATGACTATGGAGGCTTGCAAGCTTCTGAAGTGTTTTCTCCCAAATCACAAATTCAAAGAACTTTACTGTTCAGAGTGACCTCAGAAAACATCCCCATTAATATCACCTCTCCTCTCTCGTGTGCATTTGGTAGACATGACTAATTATTCAAGATACTCTCCAAAGATGGATGTGGACATAATCTCAGATTCCTCTAGAAAATCATATCCACTGGCTGAAAACTGCACACAATGTGAAACCTAATTGTCATTTGAGACTCCATCCCCTCATTCTGCCGATGGCAAAAGATCCTGAGAGAGGCTAAGTAACTTCCAAGGACCAAAAGCCCATGAGAGGCAAAGCAGGAAGCAGAACTCTGCAACTTGGCTCTAGTGTCCTTTATCTAAGAAAGATGAGATCCGATGTATAGTGTCTGAATTTAAAACATATTTTATTGCAAGTTGATTTTTTTTTCAAAATCCATAATCTGAAAATCTATAGTCTATTAAGCATTACATTTGATTAAACAGATATTTCTAAGTGGATGGACTTAAAGAAATACCTCTGCTTCACATGTCCCCTAATCATGTAATCATCCAGCAAAATCTGAGAACCTACTCTGTGTCTTACTCTCTGCTAAACTCTGGCAGAAAACATAATACAAGGAGTGATCCTTGTCCCAGAGGAACTTATCATGTTGGGTTTTTGAGCAACCACTTTAGATCTCACCCTTTCAATTTCTGGAAACAGCCCAAATGGACTCCCAGTAAAGGTCCTGCAAGAAGTGGAGACAACAGAAGGATGAAGGGTGAAGTAAAGAAGAACTTTCCCATTTCTATGGACTGTACTGTGCCCTCCAAAATTTCTGTGTGGAACTCTGAAAATTTTAACTAACTCCAAGTAATGTGACTATATTTAGAGAGCCTTTAAAGTGTGATTACCTTAAAATGAAACCATTAGGGTGGGCACTAATTAAATCTGATGGATGTCCTCCTAAGAGGAGGAAATATGGAAACATGAAGCTATTCCAGGGATGCACACATGGAGGGAAAACCATGGCACAGCATGCAGGTGGCCATCTGTAAGCCAAGGAAGAAGCCTCAGGAGAAACCAAACTGTGGACACCTTGGTCTTGGGCTTCCAGATCTCAGAACTGTGGGAAAATAGATTTCTGCTATTTGAACCACTTAGCCTATGGTATATTTTGGCCTCCCCAGCAAACTAATACACCCATCAACAACTCTAACATTGTCATCCTAATGAGAGAAGATTAAACAATGAAACTTGACTACTTGAAAGAGAGCAGCCCTCTACTAAACCAAGAGCTGGCTTTCAGAAAGATCTGAGTGATTGTGGAAAAAGAAGGAAATAGAGGAGCTCACTTTGCATATACTGAAGATAACCTGAGAAGCCTGACATGCTATACAGTCCATGAGGGTCACAAAGGGTCAGATATGACCTAGAGACTAAATAGCAACTGAGAACAGAAATGGACCAGAGGCAGCTCTGATGGATCATTACCAAGGAGAAGTGGTCAAATTCTCGTTGACCTAACTCATCCAGGAGAAAGGAGTAGGGACTCTGCTACTCAAGGACACTGCAATAAGGGCAGGGACATTCTGGGCAGTGAGAACGGCTCTGTACTGGATGTCTTGGCTGGGGAGGGTCTTATATGCCCTTTAAGGAAGGGATACACTCATGGCAGTGCTGGACATGACCCCTATCCCAGCTTACTGGTACTGTGAGTAGAGAGTTCTTCACCTATGCATTGTAGGAACACTAAGCTTGATACAGGCAAAAGCTCTGGCCAGTAATAAAGAGAAATGGAGAAAGTCCAGCTCCCCTCCTCACATGCATACAACCCTACTACACTCTCTGCAGGGTCTTCCAGGCTGCAAAAGAGATGCACAAAATGCAACACAAGGCAATATGGGAGTAGAAAAAACGTTTCTGGAGTCAGTCGTCCAGAGCTTGAGACACGTCCTGCCATTGCCAGGCTGGGTGACACAATTAGGTCACTCAGCCTCTCGGCATCCTGGTTTCCTTCCCATCAGATAGGGATGATAATACCAATCTCATAGGTTGTAGTGAGAGTCAGATGTGATAATATATGGTCATGTTTTAAGCCATTATGGAGCTCTATAAATGCCAGCTGAACAGACAATGATTCAATTTCCTTTCCATAGCTCTTTCTGCTTATCTCAGTTCTGTCCTCTTTTATTGGCAGGTTGACTTGCAATGTGGACATGCATTTTATATTCAGTTAGACTTTGAGCAACTGAGGGGGAGAGCCATATGTTCATTTTTTTCTCCTGTGTCTCCTTTACATGTATTAGAAAACTACAGACATAGTAGGTACTTACCATGCACCTATTTGGCTAATGTACAGTCAGCCCTGTAGCACATGCTTGGCAATGGTTCCATGCCTTTCTGTTAACCCTAATGACATTGTTTAACACTCTCAGTTCTTCTCCTACTGACTCTCTTCCTTCACTTCTCCACCACCAGGCATCTCACGACCTAAGCCTGCCTGTGTTCTGAGACTGAGATATCTGTCTAAAACACTATTTTTAAACATTCTCTCTCTTATCCAAAAACTTCTAGTCAGTAACTGCCAGTAGAGCGAAGTTCCTTAGCTGGACTGTCAAGGCCTCACATAATGTGCACCAACCACACATGTATGTCACCACTTTGCTACATGAACCTCCCATTGTGGTCGATGTGGCCTGTTCATGGATGCCAGGCAATAAATATCTACTGCCTAAGCAGATGGATGTTTGACTAGCATCAAACAAATGACCATATCATGGCTGATTCTGCCTCCTTGTTTTTGCCCGTGTTCTTTTCTCCTCCTGGAATGTCTGCTTTGGGACCACGACGCTGTGCATGATTAGGATAAATATGGTGCCGTATTAAGCTGTGTAGGTATTTCCTGCAAAACCACAGAAAGGAGTCTCCCCTCCCACCTTTTTTTCTTTTTCTTTTTTTTTTTTAACTTAAATCCCTCCATTTCTCAAACGCTGGTTCCAGCCCCAACTGCTGTGAGAATGAGCCTTTTCTGATTCCATGGACCCCAAGAGTCTCTCTCTTCTCTGCATCCCTCATAACACATATTGCCTTCACATGCCTTGCCTTCCAGCACCCTCCATCTTGCATTATTATTTGAACTATATGATAGATGTAACTTCACCAGATAAGTCGTCCCTTCAGGAAACTCTCCAAGTCTTCCACCTATTTGCACCCACCACACTGCTATGAATGTAGCACAGTCCACTGGGGACTCTTGAGGATGACAAGCTGGGAACAGATGTCTTCTCAGACTCATGGGCTGTCCAGTGCTGACCAGTCCTAGGCACTCTGATCCATGTTATCTCTGGCCTGTTTGTCAACACTACCTCAAAGATGCACCCTGAGATGAATGAACCCTAAGAAAAAGCAGAAATGAATTCAACTGCACATGTCAACCCATGACTCAACCTGTGGATGAGAGGTGTCAGCACGGTGAAATGACATTCTCCAGGTGACTTGCGTCTGCACATCTGTCACAGAAATCAGGACGAGCTCCCCTTCACAGCAAGAATGCTGACATAGCTGACTCACCCCATGAGGCTGCTTTCCCAGTAGTGAAGCTGGCTGATGCTGATTTATCCCTCTCCTTCCCCCAGGCTCACTTGTAGAATTGATGTGTACGTGTGCTATATACTAGCTTGGGTTAGTGGCTCTGAAACTAATCAAAGATCCCCGCCCCACTTTGTACCACCAATAGGAAGATCTATCTGGGCCATACACTAATGGAACATCAAACTCCAATCTCATCAAATTTTCATGGCCACCTATATGTTACAATAATAATGCAATATAATACCAAATATAAAATATGCATAAATAAAATAAATCAAAATAACAAAAAATAATAAAAAACATTTTATTATATACTCCAAACCATAAATATATATGCTCACCACAAACCTCTCCTCTGAACTTCAGAGTCACTTGTCCAGCTGCCTATTCCAGATATTTCATGGAGATTCAATAGTCATCTCAAATTTCACATGTCTAGACTTGAGTTCAATATGCCTCTCACAAGTTTGTTTCTCCCATAGTTTTCCCCATTTTCATTTAATGATAATGCCATTCTACTAGCTGGCCCAAAGCTTCAAATTACCCTTAACTGCCCTCTCTCACATCCAACTTCTCATCCATCATAAATCTATCAGCCTTTCCTTCAAAAAAAGTGAAAAGTGAAAGTGAAGTCACTCAGTCGTGTCCAATTCTTTGCAATCTCATGGGCTGTTTCCTACCAGGCTTCTCCATCCATGGGATTTTCCAGGCAAGAATAGGTCACTCCTTCTCCTTCCATTCTGTGACCACACTGGGTTAAGCCACCACCATGTTTTACTGGGACTATCGCCTCTTTCGATCTGTTCTCAACACAGCAGGCAGGGTGACCCTGTTACAATGTAAGCTGAACCGTGGCACTGCCTTCTTCTAAGTTCTCCCTCCAAGCTCAGCCCAAGTAGAATTCAAAGCCCCACCATGCCCCACAAGGACGCTCCATGGCCTGGCTCCCCAGATCACACCCCCTTTCCTAGATGGCCCTCTTGTTGCTAAGCTCCATCCACACTGTCCTCGCCGCTCTTCCTCAACTTCCGCAGACCTTCTCCAGCCTCAGGGCTTTCACATGTACTACCCTTTTCCAGAGTGCCTGCTCCCCAGTTAGCCATGTGGTGGAATTTCTAGCTTTCTTCAGGTCTTTATTCAAAAGCCAACCTCTCTGAGGCCTTTCCTAGTCTACATAAAATGACACCCACAAGCCCTCCTACCAAAACTGCCTGAGCCCCCTCGGAGTGCATCCCCTTCTATCACACTATGTATTAATACTAATATGACTAATATTATTTATCTTCCTTTTTAAGCTGTTTAGAATCTAAGTTCCATGATGGTAGGGATTTGGAGTCTTTTGCTCCTTGTCATCCTCTCATTACAGGCTCTCCTGGTGTCTAGGTGGTCGAGAATCCATCTGCCAATGCCAGAGACTCGGGTTTGATCCCTGGGCTGGGAAGATCTCCTGGAAAAGGTAATGGCAACCTACTCCAGCATCCTAGCTTGGGAAACCCCATGGACAAAGGAGCCTGGCCAGCTATAGTCCATGGGGTGTTGTTTAGCACCTAAACAACAACAACAATCCTCCCATTACCTAGAGTAGTGCCTGGTACATGACAGATGCTCAATAAAAATGTGCTACATAATTCTGTGAAAAGTGCCATCAGCAATTGCACTGAATATGTAAATTGCTTTGGGTGCTATAGTCATTTCCACAATATTGATTCTTCCAAACCAAGAACATGGTATCTCTCTCCATCAGTTTGTGTTGTCTTTGATTCTTTCATCAGTATCTTATAGTTTTCTGAGTACAGGTCTTTTGTCTCCTTAGGTAGGCTTATTCTTAGATATTTTGTTCTTTTTGCTGTGATGGTAAATGGGATTGTTTCCTTAATTTCTCTTTCTGATCTTTTGTTGTTAGTGTATAGGAATGCTGTATACCTGAAAATAATACAACTTTGTAAATCAATGATATTAAAATTTTTTAAAAATCAGAGTATAAAAAAATGATATATAATTTAATAAATCAAATTTAATAAACCAAAATCCATTTATCTGTTACTAATATGTATCTATGAATCAAAATATTTGACAATCTTTGAGGTAAGTACTTTAGGACCATATTAATCAGATACTCTGAAGAATGTCTTAGAGAGTAGCCTTGAAGGAATTTTTACGAGCAGTGGCTATGTATTTAGTGTTCAGTCAACATTTATTGAGTACCTGCCACATGCTAGGTATTGAAACAAGTACTGGAGATACAACAGTGATCAAGGCAAATATAGTCTTTGACCTTTGGAATTTATAATCTAACAGAATCAAATTTTAACTTCTTTACCAAGTCAAGAAACAACTCTGAATGTCAACTGTGCTGTCTATTAAAAATGGATGAGAATACTTCACCTATCCAAGGACAGAAGATTCGACCAGATGATTTTTGATGTCCCTCCACTATTATGAATCTAATCTGCCACGCCCACTATCATCCCTTCTCTGGCATCTTCCTACTCTTCCCAAGCATGCTTCTCTCTGGTTCATCTACTTTTCTATCTCACATAACCAAACAAATATAGACACACAGTCAATTCATAGTTGATTTATCTATAACATTCAAAACACCACCGTAGGCAAATTAAATGTCATGCAGAGACTCACTGTCTATAACTTTGGGTCTCTGGAGCAAGGCAGGGGGTAAAGTTATATCAAATTTGGAGTCTTTAAAAAAACAAAGGAGCTGCCATGCAGATCCGAGAAGCTTTTCTTCCCACACTGAAAATAAACTCCCTCAGTTCTGGGACTCACCCAGCTAACCGTGGACAAAACAGCAGTCACTCAGATGACATGAAAAGCCCTAAAGGCACCTCCAACAGAGTCACTGTGCTAAGACCACATCGCTCTGTCACTGTCACGTCGTGCCCCTTAAAATACCCAGCGTCATCTGGGCTCTTTTGTGATGGAGAGAGGTGTGGGAGGCAATCTTTCCTTGGGAGAACGCTGAGAAGGAGGGACCGTGAGGAACGCTGGCAAAGAGCATGCAATATACTTAAGCCTGCAGCACCTCTCACTGCTTTGTTAGTGATGAGAGTGCAAGAGAAGAAAGAAGTCCTTGATAGGGGGACTAGTATGAAACGGATTAGCATGAAAACTGCCCAAATCAGAGAGGTAACTAAACAGATGAGAAAGGTGCCAAAGGGAGTTACACTAATTTACGCATAGCTGGACAAACTCAGATTTCCAACTACCTCTGTCCCAGTCACCTGCTCTTAACTAAGGATCAGGGCTTATTCACTCATCTGGTCAACATTTTCTGGTGGAGCATTGAGAACACATCAGGTGCTATCCAGGTACAACTGACCCTGGTGAACAAAACAGACACTGAGGTCGTCAATTAAAAGACAAAAATTGCTTATAAAAAAACATACCTTAGCACAGAAATGTGGAAACAGAATAGCATAGTAAACCCCTCCCCAAATTAAAAATAATAATAACAGAATTGAAGCAAAAATAAAATGCATTTCTCTCATAATGAGTGATATTAAACATCTTTTCCTGTGTTTGTTAGCCACCTCTATGTCTTCTTTGGAGAAATGTCTGTCTAGTTCTTTGGCCCACTTTGATTAGGTCATTGATTTTTCTGCTATTGAGCTGCATGAGCTGCTTGTATATTTTGGAGATTAATTCTTTGTCAGTTGTTTCATTTGCTACCATCTCATGCTGGTCAGAATGGCTGCCATCAAAAAGTCTACAAATAATACATGCTGGAGAGGTTGTGGAGAAAAGGGAACCCTCTTACACTGTTGGTGGAAATGCAAACTAATATAGTCACTATGGAGAACAGTGTGGAGATTCCTTAAAAAAATGAAAGCAGAACTGCCATACAACCGAGCAATCCCACTGCTGGGCATACACACCAAGGAAACCAGAATTGAAAGCGATATATGTACCCTAACGTTCATTGCAGCACTGTTTATAATAACTAGGACATGGAAGCAACCTAGATGTCCATTGGCAGACGAATGGATAAGGAAGTGTGGTACATATAAACAATGGAATATTACTTAGCTATAAAAAAGAGTGCATTTGAGTCAGTTCTAATGAGGTAGAAGAAACTGGAGCCTATTATACAGACTGAAGTAAGAAATACCAAATATAGTATATTAATGCATATATATGAAATTTAGAAAGATGGTAATGATGACCCTATATGCAAGACAGCAAAAGGGACAAAGATGTAAAGAACAGACTTTTGGACTATGTGGGAGAAGGAGGGTAGGATGATTCAAGAGAATAGCATTGAAACATGTATATTACCATATGTAAAACAGATGACCAGTGCAAGTTCAATGAATGAAGCAGGCACTCAAAGCCAGTACTCTGAGACAAACTAGAGGGATGGGGGGGGAGGAGGTGGGAAGGGGGTTCAGGATCAGGGGACACATGTACACCCATGGCTGATTCATGTCAATATATGGCAGAAACCACAAGATTATGAAGTAATTAGCCTCCAGTTAAATTAATTAATTTAAAAAATAAATAAAATGTAATACAGAAAATCAAAACAAGAACTGGATCTTTGAGAAGGTAAATAAAATTGATAGGGTGTGTTAGTCACTCGGTTGTGTTGGACTCTTTGCAACCCTATATAGCCTGCCAGGCTCCTGTGTTCATGGAATTCTCCAGGAAAGAGTACTGGAGTGGACTGCCATTCCCTTCTCCAGGGAGTCTTTCTGACCCAGGGATTGAACCTGAGTCTCCTACTTTTTGCAGGTGGATTCTCTACCATCTAAGCCACCACAAAACTGATTTTTAAAAAAAGTAAATAGAGAAAGCAGAGATTGTCTATATCAGGAATGAAAAAAAAAAGACATTACTACAGATCCTATGAATATCAAATAACATAATAATATATGATTAACAACTTCATGCAATGAAATTTTAAAATTAAGATGCAATGGATAAATTATTTTTAAAAGACAACTTAAAATAACTGATACCAGAATAAGTAGGAAACCTTATAGTCTGATGTCTAGCAAAGAAATTAAATCTGTAATTTAAAAAATCACTAAACAAAATAAAACTTGAACTTTACTAAATTCTTTTTCTACACTGATTATGTTTGCAGTGATGACAAGTTTTCCCCATCCTTTTAATAGAATGAATTACACTGATTGATTTCTCCACTGTTAAAAGAGCTTAAAACTTGGATAAAGTCAAAGTTACAACTTGGATAAAGACAAAATAAAACTTAAAAAAGGAAAAAAAAGAAAAGAAAAGAAAGAAAAAAACAAACTGCCAGGTCCAGATGACTTCATGAATAAATTCGAAGGAAAGAAATAACTTCAGTCCAATAACTGAATCTTACAATAACTTCCATCTTACAAATTCTGCCCAAAAATTAAGAGACTATATCTTATTTCAAGAGGGAAACCTAACCTTGATATCAAAACCTAAGTAAGACATTTTAAGAAAAGGAAAACTACAATCTAATCTGTATTGTGAAAATAGATAATAAAATCATAAACTAGAATATAGCAAATCAGATTCAGTGATATTAAATAAGCATACATAACAAAACTGGTGTTAAACTTTCAGCCCTAGACAATCACTGGAAAATCGGTATAATTACTATATTAAAAGAATATAGGAGAAAATTAATGTGATGACTGCTGTAAACTTCTGTTCATGATAAAACAAGAAACAAAACAAAACATTAGCAATTTAGGAATAAAGCTTCCCTAGCTGAAAAGTGGTATATATGAAAAACCTATAGCAGTCATCATATTTAATGAGGAAATATTGAAAGCTTTTCCACTGAGATTGTGACTAAAAAGAAAAGTACGTTTTTGTCATTTATATTTGTACTATAGGTCCTAGCCAGTACAGTAAGATAAGAAACAAAAGGTAAAAGGATCAAAAAGGAAAAAAATAAAACTATCATTATTTGCAGATGAAATGAGTTTATATGTAGAAAATCCAAAAGGATCTTCAGATACACTATTAAAATAAATGAAT
>SJYC01079298.1:0-43162 GCA_006408675.1 Madoqua kirkii | reverse complement strand
ATAGCTAGGTATTATAAAGATATCAATCCTTCCCAGAAATCTATAGACTTAATTCAGTCTCAGTCAAAACCTTAGCAAAAAAAAAAAATTATGAAAATTGATAATTCTAAAAAAATATGAAGAAAAAAAATAATTAAGACAAGCCTAAAAAAGAGAACAAATTTGAAGGAATTATATTACCACATACTGAAATTTATTATAAAGCAATAACTATTAAGAAACTGGTATTTTGAACAAAGACACTGTGGAACAGAATAGAGTTCAGAAACAAATGCATAGGTATATAGTCACTTGATGTATGATAAAAGTGACAAACAGTAACAAAGTAAGGATTGTTCAGTTGCTAAGTAGTGTCCGACTCTGTGATCCCAGGGCCTGCAGCACGCCAGGCTTCCCTGTCCTTTATTATCTCTGAGTTTGCTCAAGTTCATGTCCAGTAAGTATAGTCTTTTCAATAAATAGTGCTAGGTCAATTGTGTGTCCATAGGCAAAAAAAATGAATCAACTCCCACTCACAACATACCTAAAAATCAATTCTGAGTGAGATGAAAGCTAAATATGGAAAATAAACCAAAAAAGCCTCCAGAAAATAAGACAGGAAAACATCTCCATGACTTCAAGGTTGGAAAAGTTCCTCAGTCAATCTGGCAGTCTTGTAGCTACTCAAGAAGTGAATGAGGATGTATCTTACTTGGCACTGTAGATTACAGTAACTATGGATCAAGAATTTTTCACTCTGTTGCAAAGAATGGTTAAGAATATTTGGCATGCCAAACCTAAAAACCTTAGATGCATAATATTGCGCTCTGAGCCTGGCTCTCTTACAGAATGACCAAGGTATCAAAAGAAAAGTGCTGTAGAAAAAGATAAGCTCTTGGGTATCTCCCAGCCAACTCCTCACATACACTTTGCTGATTCCCCAATTATACAAAGACATATTTGGAAGGAGACTTCTTCTCAAGCTTATATGCTAAGGTTGCCAAGCTAAGTCACTTCAGTCGTGTCCGACTCTGTGCCACCCCATAGACAGCAGCCCAGCAGGCTCCACCATCCTTGGGATTCTCCAGGCAAGAACACTGGAGTGGGTTGCCATTTCCTTCTCCAATGCATGAAAGTGAAAAGTGAAAGGGAAACCGCTCAGTCGTGTCCAACTCTCAGTGACCCCGTGGACTGCAGCCCACCAGGCTCCTCTGTCCATGGGGTTTTCCAGGCAAGAGTACTGGAGTAGGGTGCCGTTGCCTTCTTCTGCTAAGGTTACTGGTATACGATTTGGGATGGGATAAGAAGAATGGATGAAGTTTTCCAGCTGGTTCTATGTGTGGGAACTCAAAGAGGACTAGCCTTCAGGAAGTCTGCTCAGGCCATAGACCCTCTCTGTAGTACTGGAGGCAAAAAGGTTTGCCCCCATTTTCTTGTACAACATGGGGAGTAAATGACCATGGCTTTTCGACTAAGAGGATCCACTTGGTTCAGGAAGGTGCATGCTACGCACCATATTGATGGGGCTTTACCCAGCCTTTCTTGACCATCCCTCAAATGAACACTCGGTATGTCTGGGCCAGCTCCCAGCACAAGGGAGAGGGGTGGGCTAAGGGTGGAGATGAGCTCTGTCCTGGCAACGCTTCCCTAACTCCATCCCCCTCAGTTAAGAGTTCTTGCTAGGGACTCATGTCCAGGTGGAACAATCCCTCAACAATCATGGTTCTTGCCCCCTTGAGTCTGAGATCCACCTGTGCGCTTAGCAGCTGTGTGATCTTAGGCAAGCTACTCACTCTCAGCGTTGTCGTCTATAAACTGAAGCTAATAGTAGCTCTATCTCCTAGAGCTGCTGTGAGAATTAAACAAGATTATGCATAAAGGAGCTAAATACAGTGCTTAATGACATGATGAATAAATGATGATGATGATTTGTATTGGCTCATTAGCAATTTTTCTTACAACTTGCACACAAGCAACCAGGCAAATCTCTCACTGACTCCCCACCCTGACCCAGAGCTCCTCCCACCACACTGAGTTCTCGATTCCATAAACATGCGCTAATATTCAGCCACACTTGGGGCTCTCTTTCCTAAGGCTTGCTTCCCTATCACACCAGGCTGTTTACTGTTTAACACCGGCCCCCTAAGAATGCCCAGTTAACCTCCATTCTCTTATCATTGACCAAACAAACCCAAATAAAGAAAAAAAATCACAAACATCTTTGAAATAAGTTTTTAAAGGAAGGGAGAGTAGAAGAGGCAAGAAGACAACCAGAAAGCAAGCCAGTGCCCCCCACAGCCATTCTCTCCCCTAGGACCCTCAGCTCCTGGGGTGAGGCTTTATTTTCTTGTTTGTCCGATTTCAGGTCTAAGCTCAGGGGCACCGCCAGCATTTCATTTTGTTTCCACGTGGCCCTGATGCACCTTTTGTGCTTGGCAGATGTTAAATAAGAACTGGCATATACACAGAAATGGCAGCAGATAAGACAGGAGGGGCCCCTGCTGGGTAAAGCACTCATTCATTCAAGTGCTAAGGAAAAGGCTGGGGAGGAAAACGTCCTCTCTCCATTTCTTCTTCCCAAGCTTAATGTCCTTTGCCGACCCTGGTCTCCTAGGAGGCTACAGCTGATAGTGGCCCAGGCTGTGGCTGAAGGGTTGAAACACAGTTGGAGATACCACTGACTGAGCCCTACAGGCTCAGAAACCTCGGTCTCTCATGCCTGAGTCTTACAGTAAGAACACACCACTGGGACTCAGGAATGTGGAAGAGGTCTTCACAAACAAGCAACTGGTCGACTGCAGCAGAGATGCCCCAAGGAAGAGAAGACCCCAGGCATGGGAATAGATAGAGGGGAGGGAGGTGCCAGGGGAAGCAAAGGGATCCTGCCCAGAAATGGCAAGACTAGGGGCCTCTCTGGGCCCCAGGTCTCCAGCAGATATGCCTGGTGAATGACAACCTCCAGAGCCAGGTCTCATCCAGTCCCAAGGGTCCTCGTGTTCATCCAGCACTTTACATTCTCACTCGGTTGCCATTCAGTCCAGACCCCCTCTCCCCTTGCAACAGCCTTTATTCACTCACTGCTTCCCTCCAACCACATACCTCTGCCTAAAACATTTCTCCAAATGCAGGTTTCACAATGGGTGTTCTCTGCTGAAACATCTTCTATAACTTCCGTTGCTGGCAGGATAAAAACCCAACCTTCCAAGCCTAATAATCAACAGTGGTTTGGTCAATGCTATGGACCTCTTGAATATTTCCTGTTGATTCCTTCAGCTGATCACTAAATATTTTCCAGCCTATCTGCTTTGTTTTTCTTATACCATTCCCTTCACTTGGACATCTTGGCTGTTCCTTGTGCCATCTTCTCAAATCATACACACCTGTGCTGATTATTTTCTATTTGCCTGCCTTTCAAGGTCCATCCAGTCAAAGCTACAGTTTTTCCAGTAGTCATGTATGGATGTGAGAGTTGGACCATAAAGAAAGCTGAGTGCAGAAGAATTGATGCTTTCAAACTGTGGTGTTGGAGAAGACTCTTGAGAGTCCCTTAGACGGTAAGGAGATCAAGCCAGTCAATCCTAAAGGAAATCAAGCCTGAGTATTCACTGGAAGGACTGATGCTGAAGCTCCAATACCTTGGCCACTTGATGCAAAGAGCCAACTCATTGGAAAAGACCCTGATGTTGGGAAAGAGTGAAGGCAGGAGGAGAAGAGGATGACAGAGGACAAGATGGTTGGATGGCATCACCAACTTGAAGGACAGGAGTATGAGCAAGCTCCAGGAGATAGTGCAGGACAGGGAAGCCTGGCGTGCTGCAGTCTATGGGGTGGCAGAGAGTCAGACACAACTTAGTGACTGAACAACCACCAGCGCCCCCGTGTATCCCCTGCCCTTCTCTGTGCCCTGAGAGCGAGCCCCTTTGCACTTCATCACCTGGCTCCCTAGCCATCTCACTTCTCCCAGGAGGCACCAGTAAGAGGAGAGAGCTGGTGGTCTATTTTTCTCAATTCCCTTGCACTTTGTTGTGGCAGTTCTGGTTGGACCAGGTCCCTCCGTGATGGCAGCCCCTTTCCCTGCTCCCAGCTCTCACTGGGCTCCAATCACCCCTCATCCTCAACTTGCTCCTCTAGACCTCACAGTGGAAATGACCTTTCACTGAAGCTGTCCCCATGGTCTAAATATCACCCACTGGCTCTGACCATATCTCTTAAATACTCCATTAAATCTCTTCCAACTCCAGCTGAAGGTACCTTCTGTTTCCTATCAGTATCCTGCCTGAAACACCACCTTTCCAGGCTCATTCTCAACCCCACCCCCTCCAAGAAACCTTCTTTTCCACTGCAATTAGGAGTGATAATGGCTCATCCCTCATCACTCCCCAACGCCCTTACTTAATTCCAACACTCTTAAAAAGTTGCATGGTTTTCAAAGTATTTGACATAAATGAACTCATCTTTTCCTCACAACAACCCTGAAAGATAGACAAGGTATTATTACCATTAATAATCTCATTCGCATTTTGCAGAGAGCTGAAACTTCTAGAGAGTAAGACCCACGGCTGAGAACACACAGCTATTAGGCTGTCTTACTGCAGGCGGCTTGTACCACAGGACACACTAGGAACCGAACCAGGGGTTCAGACCAACGGGCAAGGGAAAGAAGACACATCTAGGGAGACAACATTCCAGAAAATAAAACCCAGTGAATGTGTTTCCGCTAAGTTTAAGGCACAGTCCTCAAGGGGTGCATAACCTCTATTTGGAAATATGCACATGCGTGCAAGCAGATAACATAAAACAGATTAGGGTCAAGTAGGAAGGAGCCTTAGGCCAAAGACACTTTGTAATATTGTTCTGAAGGTCCTGCCTCAACTCCCACACCCCTGCCTCTGCGATTGAATCAAAGCCCCAGACACACAGGTGTTCAGGGCAGATTCACTCACTAGTTCAGCCTCTATAATGGGCCAGGCTAGCCGGGTGCCATATCCTGGACACACCTCAGTGAGCAGGACAGACGCAGCCCTGTTCTTAGGGAACTTACACTCAGGAGGAAGAATGCATGCTCAGTCATCGATTCTATGCGACTCAGTGGACTATAAGCCCCCAGGTTCCTCTGTCCATAGGATTCTTCGGGCAAGAATATTGGAGTGGGTAGCCATTTCCTCCTCCAGTAATCGAACCTGCATCTCCTGTGGGTCCTTCACTGGCAGGCAGATTCTTTACCATTGAGCCACCTGGGAAGCCCCAGTAGGAGTAATGGCATTACTTAAAACACTACAAAATGACGGTAACAGTACAATGCGGGTAAGCGCTCTGGAGAAAACCGAAAGCTCATGAGTGAGATTTCTGAAGAGAGCTGACTTTGTTTAGGGTTGTGCCAAGGGAACAGTTCCCTGAGAGTGTGTCCTTCAGTGTAGATTGTTGTTGTTGTCTAGTCACTGAGTCATATCCCACTCTTTTGTGAACCACAGACTGTAGTCCACCAGGCTCTTCTGTCCATGGAATTTCCCAGGCAAGAATATGGAGTGGGTTGCCATTTCCTTCTCCAGGGGATCTTCCCCACCCAGAGATCAAACCCAAGTTTCCTGCATTATAGGCAAATTCCTTACCACTGAACCACCAGGGAAGCCCTTAAAATGAGATCTAAAAGACAAGCAGGGGCTGACCAGAAAAGGTAGGGTCTCCAAGGGAAGAAATTCCATTATGTGCAGAACGGCACATCCAAAGGTCCTGCGGCTGGTGCACCTGGGGGCTGTGTGATTCTGACCAAGGCCAGCAGGGCCCCAGTATAAAAGGTAAGGGCTACCAAGGCTAAAGCCTTGCAGGGGCCACACACCTCACAGACAACATTAAAGGTTTTTGTCTTATTTCCAGTGCAACAGGAACTAAATAAAAGGTTTGGAAAGGAAACTGCTATGGGACATGCACATTGTTTAAAAATCATTCTGGGACTTTGCTGGCAGTCCAGTGGTTAAGACTCCATGCTTCCAGCGTAGGGGGCATGGGTTCAATCCCTGCTTGGGGAACTAGGATCTTGCATGTCATATGATGTGGCCAATACACACACACACACCCCCCACCATCCAGCTGCAGACAGAGAACAGACTGAAGAAACACAAGAGAAAAACCTGGGGAGACCATCAGGAGGCGACAGGAGCAACCTCCATCTGACTTGGGTTTGATGGGAGACACAAGGTGAAGAAATGGGAGGAAATGAGGGAGACGGGAGACTTTTGCACCTGCCACTAAACAAGTGGAGGGGCTCTGGTACTTGGATGGGGAGACTGAGACAAGAGGAGGGTGGGGGAACCACGTCTTCAGTTTAAGCCTTGTTAATCTAAGGCATTTCGGGATGGCGCTGGCAATAGGTAATTAGATATATATGCCTGGAGTGCAGAAAATAGTTCTGAGCTAGAAATATAAATTCCAGTCATCAAGAATCATCCAGGAACTTTCAATGATATCCCCGAGGGAAAGAGTGTGTGAGAAGAAATGAGGGCCCAAAGGAAAAGAAGCAACCAGAAAGATGGAAAGAAACAGGATGGTGTGATGGCCTTAACGTCATACAGAAGGTGCATCCTACAAACTGGGATATACTCGTCCATATCTGCGCACCAAAGGCAATATGATTGGGCTGTAAATGCTCAGATGACTCACATTTATACCTAGTATCCCAGGAGGAAAGTCTACACTAAAATCCCCATGTACTTAAATATCTCTTAGGTAAACCTGAAACCTCCCTCTCTACTCGAAGTTTCCCAAGACCACCATCTCTTCTCCCACCCAAGACAGAGACCAGGACAATGAGTCCCAGGTACTGTCTTTCAGGCTCGGACTAGCGGGTGCTGCTCCCAGGGGCCCTGAGAGGTGACAGAAATAGCTGCCTAGATAATAAGATCTGTGCCGGCTCCAAAACAGCTAAGAACACTGGGTGGTGATGAAATTTTCATACCTCCATGACAGATTTTCTTTCCCCTGTCTCTTTTTCCCCACTTGTGTTTCTTTTTTCGTGGTTGTTTCTCTTTCTAAAATGTAAGAAAACAGAATAAAAGGGGTTCTTTGCCTGCACATGTTTTGCTTGTGGTTTGAGCGCTGCCTGAGGCATCACTCTAGCTTCGGGGCAAGTTGTCAGCATCTGGGAAACAGGGTACAGGCTCCCCACTCCCGGCCCCATCTGCCTTCTGCCTCGTTCCCCACTCCCTCCCTGACCTCCTCCTTCCACTGCCTCTTCAGCATCCTCTTCACCCTCCTGTCCACGTTATGCCTCCTTCTTTCTGTTTGTTCTCATTTCTGTTTCCCCCGCCAACTGCCTCCTAAGTTAAATGCACAAACATGATGCCTGCACGCACACACTCAAATGAGGTCCTTTCCCTCCGTTTCCTCCCTCGCTCACTTCATCTCTAGCTGGCTCTCCTTAGCTCCATCCTCAGAGAAGGGCTGGACAAAAGAAGGCTCTCGCGACTCTCTGACAGAAGACAGATAATTGCCTGTGCCTTCCTCCACACTCAGAATGACGAACGGGGCCATTCTCATCTCTCCCACGCCAGGAGGGGTTCAGGATCACCGTCCTCCCCTTGTTCAACAAATTGGACTTAGAAAAAGAGAAAGGCTTTGCTCTGACTCTGTTAAGAAACTCTGCACTGGGTGAAGGGAGGCGGGCTGGGGCAAGTCCCATCTCAGAGTGGCCCTGGGAAGTCTCCTCACCTCCCTCCAGCTGGGATGCCGGACCAGACCCAGCTGGAGGTTAAAGCAGGGAAGGGTGTGTAGTAAGCACAGTTCTGCCTCATCCCGGAGGAATCGTGACAGGTGACCCAATTTCATCTCCAGCGACTTGGCAGCAGCCTCACCTGTGTTAGGAGTGAGTGGCATCAAGAGCCTAACTATCTGAGTGTGAGGCCAGGGCTGTGCAGAGAGAAGCCACTGGTCTGATGTAGCTACTGCCTCTGGGGCCATGCCCACCGGTCCATCTTTTCTCCCTTTCCAGTCTCAGCCCAAGGAAAGGGTAGCCGCCCAACTTCGGCTCCTCTTTCCAACAAATCCATGGCTGTTCACTCAGCTAGAGGCGTCACTCAAGCCTGCCTGGAAGATGGGTGGGAAGTTCTGTCGTGTTGAAGGCAGTGGGGTTTTAGGGTCCTGATACTCCCCCAAAAGGAAGACTGACCAAGGTGGGGTGGGGTCCCCAAACATCCACACTCTGGTGGGTGGATGGGACCTCGGTCTGAGACAGGGTCAAAGTGGAACTCTGCACCTGCTCAGGGCTCAGAAGGCAATGAGACCTGAAGGCTGGACATCATAGTGTCCCACTCATGGGAGTCACAAGGACCTTCCTTTTAAACCAGGATGAGTCCAGCAAACACAAGAGACACAGCCATCCTATTAAAAATCAGTGCTTCCAGAATAAAAATAGCTGGCTGGATCTGTCACCCACAGGGCAGGGCAAAGTTGGGGGCAGGGGGTGGGCAGCAATCCCCAAACTTTATATCCACCAAATGTTGCTGGTCTTCTATTGCTGCTCTCTGCCTAAAGTGCCCTCAGACCTGGCTCCCCGGCCCTGGGCAGCTGATGACGGAGCTGGCACACATCCGTCACCAGGGATGGAGGCCAGGCAGGCAGAGGCAAAAACAGGGGAGGACACGAAGTTAATATCCCTAGTCACCAGAGGATTCTTGCTGGGCAATCAGGAATTACTTAGTACAGAGGGTCAAAGGTGAAAAATACTTATTAGCATCTGACCAGGCTTCAAGGGTCCCAAACCCACCAGAACTTTCATCAAAAGGACAGCCCTACTTTAACATTCTCTTTTATGAAAATCCAAAATCAAAAATGTGTCATAAGCAAAGTCTCCAGCTAGGCGCAATGGTGAAATTAAAAAAAAAAAATCTGTTCTCTCTTGGAAATAGTAATTACAGTGTTCACACATGCATGCCTCACAAAAACGTCAGTTTTCACACATAGCTACTCCCCACAACAATATCACAAATCAAAACATAACATGTAAGCATATTAAACAATCTCTCTATGCTCCTAAACAGCCCACTAGCCACACTTATTTTGAGACAACTGTAATGTAATGGTTAAGTGCAGAGACTCTGGGAACAGATGGCCTTGATCTTCTCAACTGCAAAATGGGAGTGTAATAGTCCTATCTGAAAGGCTTGTTAGGATATCAAATGTATTTCTATCTATAAAGTACACAAAACAGTACCTGACAAACAATCTATACTATATAAATGTTGACTGTGATGCCTCACACTAGCCACAACACTGAACACTCCTAAGGATATAAGCAAGAGGCCTCCCAGTGCTTTAGGCCAGTAGGTTTTCCCTCCCAGTTTTAAGGGTCACTGACCTTCACTTCATTCACGGAGTCAAACTCTATGTCAGTGGTGCTGGAGGCTTGCTGTGGCACCCGGATGAAGATGTAATGAGGACCCCCTCGGGAATTCTGATCTCTCTACACCTCCCCCCCAGCCCCCACTGACATCTCCCAGCCAAGCACCCCACAGTTACC
This sequence comes from Madoqua kirkii, assembly GCA_006408675.1. Lineage (NCBI taxonomy): Eukaryota > Metazoa > Chordata > Mammalia > Artiodactyla > Bovidae > Madoqua > Madoqua kirkii. The sequence goes on along the minus strand of SJYC01079298.1, from coordinate 33,672 downwards.
TTCATGGATAAAAACGGATCTTGTGAACCATCAAAAGAGGGACTTGCTTTTGTGAATATGCCCTCAATAAGCCCTTTTGTGGATTTATCTAACCTCCAACGTGGGGTGGTGAGGGCTAATAACACAGAGGACACCTGGGCGAATGGCTCTCCCCCGTGGCAGCCAGCTGGTTTCTGCAACAGGAGTGCCCTTTCCCGGCCCAGACTAGGTCTCTCAGGGCAGCCAGCCCGCTCCCAGCAGCACTCCACCCGGCAGCAGAGGTTCTGGTGAAAGCGCCAAAGAGGTGATGCTGAGCACTGACCACACCCCCTTCCGCAACAGACTCCTGTCATTTATTCATTCAGCAATCTGAGCAGCAACTATTCAAAGCAGGGAGTAAAACAAGATTCTGGCCTCATGAGGCTTATGGTAATGGGGTAAGTGAGTCTTCAGACGAATACATGGGGAAAATACATGCTGTGGTAAAAGATGAAGTTCTCTGGATAGAAAGAAAGCAGGAAGAGTAGGTAGAGACTACTAGGAAGGGAAAATTCAGCCTTAAATAGGATGGTCATGAAAAGAGTCACTGGGTAAAGATCCGAGGAGGGGAGAGGGTGAATGCACTCTGACCTCTGGGGAAGGACACCCACAGCAACACAACACCACGGCCAGGCTCCGAGGCAGGTGTGTGCCACAGCGTCTGCAGCAAGAAGACTGCTTTGGCTGGAGGAGGTGAGGGAGGGGAGAGGGGGGAGAGTGGAAGAGGAGAGGAGGAGACTGTATAGGGAACTGTGGTTCCCCTGCAAGAGCTCTGGCTTCCATGCAGCGAGAGAGGAGGAGCCCCTGGAGGGCTCCCCGCAAGACAGACTTGCCCTGATTTCCCTGTGCCTGGGCAGTGATGCACTCAGAGAGACACTGTAGTAACCTCCACATGAGACGTGGGGGCTTGGGCCAGGGTGTGGTCAGGACTGGAGATCAGAATCTGGATAAACAGGGACTGCAGAGCCAACAGGGATTATCGCTGAATTAAGTGTAGGGGGTAAGGAAAAAAGAAGCAGAAGAATGCTTGAGAGGTTTAGTAGCTACTATAACTAATAATCAGTGATGTAATGGGTATGAATAATGATGTACAGGTGAATAATGTAATGAGTGTAAACAAACTGAGACCAACTGGGAAAGAGCAGGTGCCTGAGGGTAGCAAAGAAACTGTCAGAGAAGCCCTGTGTTGGAAAAGGGAGCATCCCAGCACCTGGCCCATGTCTAACAGACAGTGAAGTGACACACAGTAGGCCCTCAATAAAAGTCTGTTGGATGAAAAGGAGTTCAGCTACAGAAATAAAAACCCATCTTTATAAGCAACATCATCTTGATGGAAAAGATACCTTTTACATGAAAAGAGGAGCACATAAAAGGAAAAGGAACCAAGGCAGACTTGAAGAGCTTTCTCTAACCTGGAACTGTTATCTGCCCTACACTGGCTGGTGGTGGTAACTCCCTTTTGCCTTCCCTACAGTAAAGAAGTCCCTGCCATAATCAATAAACTGGCCCCAGAGCATGCTATTATCCTGGTAATTTCCTAGGAGAAGTAATAATATTAAATTTGGGCTAAATTCCAAAAGAAATAGCTCCAAGAGAAAACCCTGACGTTCTTACGGTCTCAGTAATAGGCCCACTGCTGGGCTAATACGCATTGAGCTACAGTTCCTCAGAGCTCGTCCTTAATCCTCTTCTCTAGCTATACCTTCTCCCTGTGGGGCATTGGCCAATCAATCCCATAACTCTAAAACCATTAATAAGTCGATGCTTCTCAAGTGAGTATCTCCTGTTCTGCCCCTCTCCTCTCTGCTCTGGGCTTATGTATCTAACCACTCACTCATCATGACATCACTAACTTGGATACCAAAGGTGCAGCAAACAGACATCTCCAATTTAACATACTCTCCACTGAACTCTTGACACTGGGTCAATCAACCCACTCCTTCTCTAAGCCTCCCTGTCTCAGGAAACTGTATCACTGTTAATTCACTAATACAGCTGAGGAGTCATCACTGGTCCCTGCTTTTCTCTCTCACCTTACATTCAACTCATCAGCAAAGCCTGCCAGCTCTACCTTCAAAATCCATCCCAATCTGATAACCACCAGCTTGACCATCCAAGACTTCACACCATCGTTGTAGCACCTCCACCTCTGCCCACCACAGCCGGTTCTCCACACAGCAGCCAAAGTGATCTTTCAACATATTTCAAATTGTCTCACCCATCGACCCAAAATACTTCAAAGACCCCTCTCACCAAGTGTGAAATAAAACCCAGTGGGGCCCAATGGGATCCAGTCCGAGTGACTCTCTGATCCCTTCTCCCTCCATGCCCTCTTGGAGTGCTCCAGCCTCCCTGCTGTTCCTTGAACCCACCAAACAATCACTTTGCCAAGCAAGCCACTATGAGGTTTCTCTGCAAAGCCTTTCTTGATGCCCTCAGACAGAGTATGACCATTGTCTATACACTCCCACAACACTCAGCTGACAAGACTGGAAGGAATGATAACACCTCATCAGGGCAACCACTGAACACAGGTCTGTCTTTGTTCCTCAAAAGCAGGTACACTAGCTTCTTCCATCCTGGCAATAAGGGGCTGTCTAAAGCCTGTCGTGTAAATTAAGGTGAACTGAATGGTCCGATCACTGCAGATGGTAACTGCAGCCATGAAATTAAAAGACACTTACTCCTTGGAAGAAAAGTTATGACCAACCTAGATAGCATATTCAAAAGCAGAGACATTACTTTGCCGACCAAGGTCTGTCTAGTCAAGGCTATGGTTTTTCCAGTGGTCATGTATGGATGTGAGAGTTGGGCTGTAAAGAAAGCTGAGCGCTGAAGAATTGATGCTTTTAAACTGTGGTGTTGGAGAAAACTTTTGAGAGTCCCTTGGACTGCAAGGAGATCCAACCAGTCCATTTTAAAGGAAGTGAGCCCTGGGATTTCTTTGGAAGGAATGATGCTGAAGCTGAAACTCCAGTACTTTGGCCATGTCATGCGAAGAGTTGACTCATTGGAAAAGACTCTGATGCTGGGAGGGATTGGGGGCAGGAGGAGAAGGGAACGACAGAGGATGAGATGGCTGGATGGCATCACTGACTCAATGGATGCGAGTCTGAGTGAACTTCGGGAGTTGGTGATGGACAGGGAAGCCTGGTGTGCTGCGATTCATGGGGTTGCAAAGAGTCAGACACAACTGAGCGACTGAACTGAACGGTCCGATCACCCACCGCCTCCTCTGCTGGTCTGCTCTAACTGATGGTGGCAGGGAACAATGGAGAGAGTGGGCTTTTCCAGTGATGTAACACTAGGTTCCAATCCAGGCTTTCTACCTGAATAGCTGGACAGCTCTGGGCAGGTCCCTTAACCTCTCTGCGTCTCAGCTGCCTCATTTGTAAAACAAAGAATGATCTGTCAACTTCAAGGCTACTTTAAGAATTAGAGGCTATGTAGGTAAAGGGTCTGGGACACAGTAGGTATATAATAAATGGTAGCTAGTATATATTTTTTAAATATTTATTTATTTATATCTGGCTGCAGTGGATCTTGGATGTAGCACATGAGCTCAGTATTTGCAAGTTTAGTAGTTGCAGCACATGGGCTTAGTTTCCCTGTGGCAGGCATGGGGATCTTACCTCCCCAACCAGGGATCGAACCCATGCCCCTTGCTTTTAGATGGCAGATTCTTAATCACTGGACCATCAACAAAGTCCCAGAAGCTAGTCATTTTAACCACACGTTTGTTTTTCATCTCTCTTTTCAGCATTACCATGGTAGTTTAAGTGGTCCAGTGGTAGTTTAAGTCGCTAAGTCATGTCCCATTCTTGCGACCCCATGGACTGTAGCCTGCCAGGATCCTCTGCCATGGGATTCTCCAGGCAAGAATACTGGAGTGGGTAGCCATTCCCTTCTCCAGGAGATCTTCCCAGTCCAGGAATTGAACCCTAGTCTTCTGCATTGCACGCAGATTCTTTACCAAGTGAGCTACAAGGGAAATTCACCGGAGGCTGATGGATGAGTATCCAGAGATTCCAACAAAGTGTGTTTCGTCCTTCAAGAATAAAAGTAGGGATGAGGAAGATGTCAAGACATATGGATGGGAGGAGAGGTTTCACTCCAGGTGGTATGAGGGGATGTGGCACAGATTGTGGCCACGGGAAACAAGATGACTGACAACAGCAAGATAACCCCCTTCTCTCAAGCCAACCTCTGTTCATCACTGAGCTGATCAAGACCACAAAAGCCACAGAGGATCAAGTCCCCACAGAGGTCGCAGCTCCCGACTGCCGGGGTGGGGCTCATAAAAGAGACTGGTTGCTACAGCAGAAAAGGATATGCAAGCTCTTCCAAATTAGAACAGGAATTTAATTAAACCAGGAGAGGAATGAGAGACAGGAAGATGATTAAGGCCCCAGGATATCTCCTTCCTTAGAGGCAAGGGGAAGAGGCAGGGCAGGGTTGGAATTCACCCCCACTCACAATCTGCCCCTTTCCTCCTTACCCCTCACCCACTTCCTCCACACCCCCTCCTTCTGAGTCCTGGGCAGCCTTCTTCCTCCATCTCGGAACCCCTGGGCCCCCACCCAGAACCTAGCTTTGTGCAACGCTTTCCTTCAAGACATATGTGCTGCTGACTCATCCTCCCAGCTTGTAACAAAGCTGAAAACTTTCAATTCCCCAGGTATTATCTTTTCTCGCTCTTTCTACTTCATCTCGTTTCACGTTATGAATTATGTACAGTACTTCTGGTACTCAAGAAAGACCCTTTATCAAATCTCTGCAAAAGAGAATTCATGAGTGATTTTGATTGACCAAGAGTCTCTGGAAATGACCAAGACCTCCCTGGGCGTGCAGGGAGTTGGGAGCCTGACAGGCGCACAGAGAGGCACGTGCTGGCGGGAGGGACACTGCTCTGTGGAGATGAGGCCCCCTGAGACCTCATTTAGATTCAGCCACTATAATATGTTCTAAGGACACATTCTCCCTTATGCATCTCCATTCTATGAGGCCGCTTAAGATCAGGGCACATAGGGAAGGGATGTGATCAGGTCAGGTAGGCGAAGAGGTGGGGTGCTATCTTCCCAGGTGGGGAAGATCATAGCAGACTTCATGCAAAGTGCAGGGCATGTCTTACATTTTTTATCCATAAATGGTAACTTGAGATATGTCCCCAGGAGGCTGCTTCCCAAATGCCTGAGACAGAGAAAGCGTTTCAAAAGGGCACCCCGCGGACGAGATACAGCACACCCATGCCTCACCCATCTGAAAAGTGGAGAAAGCCACGTCTGGTTCCTCTTGGCCCCTTTCTCTCAGTCTCCTCTGCCCAGCCTTCCATCATTCACCTCCTCACCGCCCACTTCCCCATTTGCTGAAGACATCCGAGAACCAGCTTAAATAACCTACTTTGCAGTTTATTTAGCTTTAAATGGAAGTCGTAAGACAAATGCAATAAATAACTTGGGTACAAAAGAGAGGCGCGCACCCTCCCTTCTCGATTGGTCACACACATGCATACAGACCAAATACGGGAGATTACTCTCCACGGTAACCTTTCTCAGGCTCGGTGGGCTGACAGTAACAGCTGCTTCTAGTAGCAAGGAATGACAGGCAAGGTTCATGCTCCCAGGGAGACTGAGGCTGGAGGGCGGACCAAGACTGCCAGCCCACTGAGACCACGGGGTCAGGAGTCCCAACACTGGAGCCTCGACGCCCAGTTTGGTGATTCAGCTAGCCATGGGGGCCTCTCTGCTCTTCCCAACCCGCTCTGGTGGCATGCTCCCTGAGGGGTTATGTCATGCCACCCTGAGGCCACCTGCTAAGGAAGGGGGACTTGCCACAGAAGAGAGGAGAGTGGGAGACCTCGAGAAGGGGGACAGTGAAGAGGGGAGCAAGTCCCCAATTGGAAGCCCCCGTGAGAAAGGGAGATTGACAGCCAATCTGGCTGACGACCCCACCTGGGTTTGGGGGACACGCACTGTCCAGAACTTGAATGTGATCATGACTGGCAGTGAGAGGCGTGATCACCTGGATGCACGAGTTCCTGCTGCCCTTTGAGTCCTGCCTTTCCTTCCAAAGCAGAAAGGGCGGTCTGTCTGATTTCAGTGGCACACTGTAAGTAGCAGCACTTCTCCGGCCCCCGTTAGGCAGGTGGCGGCACACCTCAGCCATTCAGATCAAAGTGGGATCCCTCGGGAAAGGACTCGCGCGCCCACACTCCCTTTCTTTCCTGCTTTATCTAGAAATCTGCTCTTTTCATACAAATGACTCAGGGAACGGTGGCTCTGTTTTACATCATCAAGAAAACAGTCAGAAAAGGTCATGGTACCATGATGCTTTGTGCACAAAAGAGAAAGATGCTAACAATATTTTGAATATATATTCTGCCTTACTTCCAAGGGATCTCATTGACCATATCTGTCAAAACACATTTAAAAATGATATGTAAAAAATCTGCATTGTGAAGCTCAATAATAGAAATCTTCTAAACATCACTGTTCATAACCTTGAAGTATTTTAACAATACCTTAAATTTATAAAGCATATCTTGGTGCACAAAGCGCTTTCACACATACATTCTGATTTAATTCTTACAACTATAAAATGAACTGAGTGTTCCAATTTAACTGAAGAGGAAAAGGCGTCTCACTGACATCATGTGGCTTGCCTAAGATCACGATGTAGGGGAGGGGGGGGAGTTGACAGAAAATAAAGCCACACTTGAACCCAGATCTTCTGAGTACAATCCAGTGTTGAACACTACCTATTCCTTATGGTATTTGCTGTGTCAGTCTAATTGGGTTTCTAAAACATTCATTCTTTGATGACAAGTCACAAAAGCAACTACTAATTCCTCTTAAGATTAATGTAAAAAGCTCATTGTCACCAAAATGGAAAAAGAACACTCACATGCCAAGCTGCTAATAGCAATATTGTACATTCACAAGTAAATCATTCATATCAATGTAATTATATTAATAGATTAATCTATTATATAGATAACATCCATATTACCATAGTTTTTTGTCAGCTTTTACAGATCATTTTCACAAAGCAAACAGAAAAGAATATGGGCTTGCTATAGGGTTGCTAACTTTTTCTTCTGTCAAGAAAAGACATTAACTTTGAAAATTCCTTTTAAGCTGAACAAATTTAGTTTCCAAAAAACTATATTGCTATTATTTTCTCATTATGCCAGAGTGGTAAAAAACTTTATCAAAGGCTCAGTCCCTGTCCATGGAGGAACACTGCTAGATATAAAAGTCAGGCCTGCCCTCACACGAAGTGCAGAAAGTCCTAAAGTATCTGGGTTTGAATTCAAGGGCAGCTTTAACGTCAGCATTTTGCCAGTTATCCAGAGGTAATTCAAGTTATTAAGAACTGGAATGAACTTAAGATGTGTTCGGAAGCCATTTTAGCATCAAATATATGTAGGTTTTTTAACATGGACATAATATAAACACTGTACTTTGAAACAAAAAGCAAAGGTCATGAGAGCTCCCAATACACAGAGCTAATGAAAGCCAAGGAACAAGAAACACAGTGGGAAAACTTGCCCTGCATGCCTCTGGCAGCAACCAGATACTCTCCTTGAATGGGCAAAAAAAAAAAAAAAAAGCTCACTTAGCAAAATCAAGTTGATATGTATACAAGTCTTATAAGCAAAAAGGCATTTAAAATAAATAAATAAATAAAATGTTTTAACGGCATTTTAAGAAAGCAAAGAATGAAGGTCTTTTTCAAAGCACTTTCCTATTTCATCTCATGTAGTCACTACAAAGCTCAAGGTTAGGGACAGCCTAAAAAGACTAACACACATTTATTTATTCATCTGGCTGACATTACAGACAGACGTGAGCGTTCTGACTGCATCACAGGGCTCATGACAGGAAGGGGTCCAGTGGCTGTCCCCCTATCCTCAGTGTAAGGGTCAAACAACCTGATGTTCACAAAAGTAAAAAACAGACCTTGTAACCAGTGGATTCAGCAGCAGAAAATGATCCCAGAAATGGTGTGTGCTTGCGTGTGTGTGCGTGTGCCTGTGCGTGTGTATGTGTGTGTGCATGCATGCGTGCGTGCATGTGTGTAGGGAGTCTTCAATTTGGGGGCTGTTACTGGTCACATTTCATCACAGAAAGCAGGGCATACTTTCTGTTCATTCTGTTCCCAAATCCTAACCATCTCTCAGATTGCCATATCTTAGGTCTGGGTTTCTTCAAGAGCATTTCAGAGACAGGTTCCAAGCCAGGAAGGCCAACTGTGCCACAGAAATTAACTACTAATTACACACCAACCCTGTGTAAACATTCCAGTAAATTAGTACAGTCCCCCTGCTTGTCACTCGTTGGTTTTGGTGTGTATCGCTACCTGTCACAGGAGAAGGAAACAGGGCACTGAGCTGCAGCCCAGCAGTGACCGCGGACTGCAGTGACCGTGGTGGCAGCCCACTGCCCGGCATGAGCGGTGTCCCTCCCGACAGCAGCCCCCTCATCTGCACACACACCTCATGCTGCATGTGCTGAGAGCCGGGTGGCCTGGAAGCCCACGCGCCCTGGCTGAGAGCACAGAGCTTCCCTGTGAAATGAGCCTGTCGATGGGTCTTTACTGCATTTCAGTTCCGGGGGCTGTGGTTGTTGCCAGAAGACAGAATGGCCTTTCAAAAGGGAAAAGGGGCAGAGACACCTAAAAGACAACTTCTGATGTGGGAATCTTTGAAAAGCACCAAATGAATGCTGCTGACATTCAGGTCAGGGGCTTAGAAAAAAGACCTCTCAACTTTTGAGTTTTCAGGGATAGTCAGAGAAGGCTCTGTGGGGGACGTGGCCAACATTTTGGAGGAAAAACTAATTTCAAAGAATGTGAACGTATTATTGGCAAAGAGGCATGTGACAGATATTAAGTGGCTAGACTGAAAGACGGGAAGGGGCCAGTCAGTGAGAAGCAGATCTGTAGAGCAGGTGGGCAGTGGAAGGAGATGCTCTGCTTGTCTTTCCCATACGAGAGGTTTGTCCAAAATGTTCTAAATAATTATTTAACACCGCTAGTGCTTCTTATGTGCTAGGCACATGCCAAGGGTTTTACCCAAGTTACCTCCTTTAATTCTTACTACAGTTCCACTGGGAGGGGTAACATAATTACCCTCACATTACAGAAAAGGACAACAGAGATTAAATTGCCCAGGTCCCACAGGTAGTAAAGGTGGGACCAGTTTTCATAACCACTGTTACACCACCTCTATTAACAGACATTGTGTCAAACAAGATCTACATCAGAACATCAATGCAGAAAACACAGAGGACACCTCTGGCATAAATATACTTTTGCAACTTAATATATGTGTATCATGAACATATATGTGATGCCAAATCATTGTCTCAAAATATGAGGTGGTTTTGAGGAAGATGAGCCCTGACGCTCAGGTGAGGACAACTGCAGCAGTCTGGAATCAGCTTTGGTATCCAGTTTATTCCCATATTTTGTTTTAGTTTCATAGGACTGAGAAAATCCTGAATCATACAGAAAAGGAATAGTGTGCTCACTTATATCCCTTTTTGTGAGCAAACAAGCTCAGACTTGAATTTTTTTAAAAGACTAACACAGAACTACAAGCCTTCTAATCAACAGTGCATTTACATGAAGTTCAAAAAACACAGAGATGGAAAAAACAGCTTTCCTCCAGGGTCTGTACAAATAAGCCAGGTGTCCACAGGTAGTCTCCAAGAATGAAGATTTGGTCTCAAGCATATTGATTATGCTTTTTAAATCAATTTTGTGTGTGTGTCATATTATACTTCCTCAATTTGAAGACACATCTTTCTTCACAGACAAGGGCTTACAACTCAAAATATATGAACATGTAACATATAGAATGTAGTAGGGGTTCCCCCCTTTAGAAACTATTAAGTTTTTAGTATATCTTCTACTCAATAATATATACCTTGGGTTCAAGGAAGTATGACTGTTAAAAGATATATTTTAACTAAAAACAAAATGAAAATTAATCTATGGAATGGGAAAAAATATCTGCAAATGATACAATTGACAAGGGGTTAGTTTTTAAAGCACACAGTTTATACAGCTCAACATAAAAAAAAAACTTAATCGAAAAATGGATAGAAGATCTAGATAGACATTTCTCCAAAGACATATGGATGGCCAACAGGCACGTGAAAAGATGCTCAACATCACTGATTATTAGAGAAATGCCAATCAAAACTACAATGATTTGACCATCTCACGCTGGTCAGAATGGGCATCATCAAAAGTTTACAAATAACAAATGCTGGAGAAGGTGCAGAGAAAAAGGAACCCTCCCACACTGTTGGTGGGAATGCAAATTGGTACAGCCAATATGGAGAACAGTATGGAGGCTCCTTAAACAACTAAAAATAGAATTACCATATGATCTAGCAATTCCACTTCCAGAGAAAACAAAAACTCTAATTCAAAAAGATATATGTACCTCAATATTCACAGCAGCACTATTTACAACAGTCAAGACATGGAAGCAAACTAAGTGCATCCATTCATCAACTGATGAATGGATAAAGAAGAGGTGGTACAGCACACACACACATACACAATGGAATATGACTCGGCCATAACAAAGGATGAAAGGGTGCCATTGGCAGCAACATGGATGAACCGCATTCAGCTCGGTCGCTCAGCGTGTATGACTCTGAGACCCCACGGGCTGCAGCATGCCAGCACTCCCTGTCCATCACCAACTCCTGGGGTTTACTCAAACTCATGTCCATTGACTCGCTGATGCCATCCAACCATCTCATCCTCTGTCATCCCCTTCTCCTCCTGCCCTCAATCTTTCCTAGCATCAGAGTCTTTTCAAATGAGTCAGGTCTTCACATCAGGTGGCCAAAGTATTGGAGTTTCAGCTTCAGCATCAATCCTTCCAGTGAATGAATGTTCAGGACTGATTTCCTTTAGAATGGACTGGTTGGATCTCCTTGCAGTCCAAGGGACTCTCAAGAGTCTTCTCCAACACCACAGTTCAAAGCATCAGTTCTTCAGCACTCAGCCTTCTTTATGATCCAACTCTCACATCTATACATGACTACTGGAAAAACCATAGCTTCGACTAGATGGACCTTTGCTGGCAAAGTAATGTCTCTGCTTTTTAATATGCTGTCTAAGTTGATCATAACTTTTCTTCCAAGGAGCAAGTATCTTTTCATTTCATGGCTGCAAATTGCCAACATCTGCTGGATCATCATAAAAGCAAGAGAGTTCCAGAAAAATATCTACTTCTGCTTTATTGACTACGCCAAAGCTTTTGACTGTGTGGATCACAACAAACTGTGGAAAACTCTTCAAGAGATGGGAATACCAGACCACCTGACCTGCCTCTTGAGAAATCTGTATGCAGGTCAGGAAGCAACAGTTAGAACTGGACATAGAACAACAGACTGGTTCCAAATTGGGAAAGGAGTATGTCAAGATTGTATATTGTCACCCTGCTTATTTAACTTATATGTAGAGTATATCATGTGAAATGCTGGGATGGATGAAACACAAGCTAGAATCAAGACTGCCGGGAGATAAATCAATAACCTCAGATATGCAAATGACACCACCCTTATGGCAGAAAGTGAATAAGAACGAAAGAGCCTCTTGATGAAAGTGAAAGAGGAGAGTGAAAAAATTGGCTTAAAACTCAACATTCAGAAAACTAAGATCATGGCATCTGGTCCCATCACTTCATGGCAAATAGATCGGGAAACAGTAGAAATAGAGAGAGACTTTATTTTGGATGAACCTAGAGATTACCACATTAAGAAATTATCATACTAAGTAAAGTCAGACTGAGAAAGACAAATATTATATGATACACCTATATGTGGAATATAAGTAATTGATAAAAATGAACTTATATGCAAAACAGACTCACAGAAAACAAACTTACAGTTACCAAAGGGGAAAGCAGGGGAGAGATAAATTAGGAATCTGGGAATAACAGATACACACTACTATATAAAAAACACACAAACAATAAGGATCTACTGGATAGCACAGGGAGCTATTCTAACTTATAATTTAAAAGTATATATAAGTATACTTGAATCATTTTGCCGTATACTGAGATACTATAAATCAACTATACTTCAATTATTTTTTTTAAGATATTTTAAAAACAAAGTGAGACAATTCTGTGAAGCCACCAGAGTCCACCTACAGATTTCAGCTAACAATTGCCTGATTCTGGGCCAAAGGCAGAGGCCTAGGGATGGGAGAGGGAGGAGGAGACCAGCAAGCAGGGGAGGAGGGCAGCCAGCAAAGCACCCTCACATGCATGTGCACTCAGCTGCTAAGTGATGCCTGAGTCTTTGTGATGGACTGTAGCCCATCAGGGCTCCTCTGTTCATGGGATTTTCCAGGCAAGAATACTGAAGTGGGTTTCCATTTCCTTCTGCAGGGGATCTTACCTACTCAGTGACTGAACCTGAGTCTTCTGCTTGGCAGGCAGATTCTTTGCACTGAGCCACCAGGGAAACTCTAAAGCATTCTCAGTTCAGTTCAGTCGCTCAGTCGTGTCCAACTCTTTGCGACCCCATGAATCGCAGCACGCCAGGCCTCCCTGTCCATCACCAACTCCCGGAGTTCACTCAAACTCATGTCCATTGAGTTGGTGATGCCATTCAGCCATCTCATTCTCTGTCATCCCATTCTCCTCCTGCCCCCAATCCCTCCCAGCATCAGAGTCTTTTCCAATGAGTCAACTCTTCACATGAGGTGGCCAAAGTACTGGAGTTTCAGCTTTGGCATCAGTCCTTCCAAAGAACACCCAAGACTGATCTCCTTCAGAATGGACTGGTTGGATCTCCTTGCAGTCCAAGGGACTCTCAAGAGTCTTCTCCAACACCACAGTTCAAAAGCATCAATTCTTCGGCACTCAGCCTTCTTCACAGTCCAACTCTCACATCCATACATGACTATTGGAAAAACCATAGCCTTGACTAGACGGACCTTAGTCGGCAAAGCAATGTCTCTGCTTTTGAATATGCTGTCTAGGTTGGTCATAATTTTTCTTCCAAGGAGTAAGCATCTTTTAATTTCATGGCTACAGTGACCATCTGCAGTGACTTTGGAGCCCAAAAAATAAGAGTCTGCCACTGTTTCCACAGGAGAACGGAAATGGCAGTGGTCCTTATCCTCCTTCCTGAGAGCCCACTGTGTGTCTGTTAGTTTGTATTAGACAAATATTGATTAAAGTAGGACCTCATGGAAATGCACATAGCAGGAGAGACAGGCTGAAGGCTTCTCTTCAGTAGCCCCCACTATGCAGACCACCTGACACCCTCCCCAGGCTGAGTCATTACTATCACATGGAACTGTCACTCTCAAACTTCACTGCAGCCTCAGAATCACAAGAGAGCATGTGAAAAATACATATTCCTTCCTCCTGCCTCTGCAGCTGCCGAGTCGTTAGATCCGGGCAGAGCCCAGGAATCTGTAATTATATTAATTGCCCCTCAGCTGATTCTAAGATGGACCACACTCTGAGGGGCACTGAAAGAAAGTCCTCAATAAATACTTTTCTAGAGAATGATAAATTGAGGGGAAAATGAAGACAGACCATTTTGGTTTGCCTAGTGCCAGAGGCTGGCACTGTGCCATCCCTGTCTAGCTGGGATTCCATTAAGGATTTGGCCTCCAAAGGGGGTCCAGTGGAAAGTACCTGAAACAGCCACTGAAGTCACCAAGGCACCAGCCTGGTTAATTTCTGCCCCGTAGTCCTCAGGCATGGGGTTGCCTCGGAACAAAGAGATCATAGCCTAAGGCTGCATGACACACCAGGCACCTGAGGCCTCTGGCCAGGGATCAGAAATTAAACTGTGTATTAGAGTGGACTAAAAGAAAGGCCAAGAACCCTGAGCCAGCCTAATGGGTCTCCATAGACAAAAGATCTGGAGACTGGCCTGGTGCGTGGTGTGAAATCCAGGCGCCCGATCAGGAGGCAAACGTAGCATATTTGGAATCAACCCCAAACAGAAGGACATCTCTGGCTTGACAAATTATTAAGAAATCACAATGGATATGAAAGAGTGGGGATAATTTCAGGATGGAAGCAGCTATGGATGGAAATACGTGTGAAGGAGAAAGAAAGAAAATCACAGGTTTTTTCCCCTCCACAGAGGGAGCCAGGGACTGGAAACAGTGGACCCTGGACTCTGGCCCAGCGGGCAGGAAGCAAGCAGAAGGCATTGCAGGGTTGAGAGAGAGGACAAGTGATTCAAACGAGAGCAGGCTGCCAAAGGCGGCAGCAGAAGCTACAAACATAAATGTGTTTTTTTTAAAAAGAGACACTCTGAGGAGGAAAACAAGATGACGGAGTACAATGCAAGTGAGGAAGGTGGGCGGGCCTGGTAGGCTTCAGTCCCCAAAAGTTCCCCAAGTCCACGCTCTGAATTAGGCTGAAGCGGGGCCAGGCGCCCAGGAGTGAAGTCTGGGAGGGCCCACGAGGTGAGCCACACCTTCTGGTCACAGCTTACTCTGCACGTGTGTGTGCACACACACCCTTCCCTCCCCCACTCACTCACTCTCCCTCTATTGGGGGCAGTTCAAGCACCAAATTAGAAATCAGAACATTTGGCTTTAAAACTCACTTCCTACTTCCTCCACGCAATGAGGCAGGCTTCTCAACTCATTCCACACACTGAATTTATCCATCAGATTCCAGAGTAACATTTGAAAAAGGGCCTATAATACATTTACTCCCTTTTCAGCGTCTCTGCCCCACCTCTTTCCTTTCTTTGTTGTTTTTTCAGTCACTCAGTCGTGTCGGATTCTTTGAGACCCCATGGACTGCAGCACGCTCGCCAGGCTTCTCTGTCCTCCACTATCTCCTGGAGCTTGCAAAAACTCATGTCCACCGAGTGGGTGACACCATCCAACCATCTCATCCTCTGTCATCCTCTGCTCTTTCCTTCCTACCCAGGCCAAATTTCACTGCGCTGCTAAGGCCAGTCTCTTAATGCTCATTTCATTAGGCTCACCTGGCAAAGCTACTCTGGTGAAAGTCAGCTCTGAACCTCCTTCCTGCCTGAACCTCAGGGGCCAAAAGTGACCAGAGGAAAGCACCGGACATTCACTGGTCTCACCTTCACCCCAGCAACACAAACCCCAGGTGGGTCCCGAATGCAGCCCAGCAGTTACATCCCCACTCCACTCATTTCTTCGTTCTCTGGGAAACTATGTCGTCTTCCCCTTCTCCCACCCTCTGCTAAATGACCTGGCTTCCAATTTCACTGAGAAAATATAAACAATAGGAGAATTTCCACGAGCTCCTGCACCCTACCCACATTGCAGCCTCCCTCCTAGGACTATCGATGAACCATGAGGTTGGGCGCCAAGCCCAACCCTCCACCTGGGCTCTGCCGGGCTAGGAGACCCCTCTCACCTGCTTTAGAAGGCTGCTCTACCAACGGTCCTCTCTCTCCACCAGCAATGATTTTCGTCTTGAAAGATTCATTCTCATAAGAAAGCAAATGGTGTTTCATCTACCTTTCCCATTTTCTCTGCTCCTCTTTCAACAAAACTCGCCACAATGAGTATGGCCATATTGCCAACCTCTTAAACCTTCCCCAATCAGGCTTTTGCCCCTCCCACTGCCCTCTCCTGGCCTCTGATGATTAGTTCTTAGCACTTAACCAAACCCTAGGCATCACTGGACTCAGCTGATCACTGCACTTCTTTCTGCAACAACCTCCTCCCTTGGCCTCCAGGACACCATCCCTCCCCAACCTCCTTCACTGCTCCTTCTCAGTCTTCTTGCTGATAACTCCTTAACTCACCCATATCTCAACCCTGGAACTCAGTTCTGGAACCTCTTCCCTATGGTTAGATATTCCCTTCCTTGATGGTTTATCTAGTCTTAGGGTTTTAAATGCCATCTATTCACTGAAAACTCCCAGTTTATATCTCCAGTCTAGGCTTCTACCCTAAATTCGTTTATCCAACTCTCTCCTTACACCACCATTTAAGCATCGCAAATTCTTCGTTCATGTCCCAACTCAATTCTTCATCTTCTTCCCAATCTACTTCACCCCTCAGCCTTCATGGGACAGGGAAAGACTAACTTCCAGGATACACTTATCAGTCCCTGCGTGTCTTAGACAAGTCATATGTGAACAGACAGTGATGTCAGATTCCAAGTGTCATCTGTAATGGGTCCCAGATTCCTGCAAGGACACAGGAACAGGGTCATGCCGACAAGGATGCAGAGAAAAACAGCTTATTCCAGAGCATGACTTACTGGTTACAGAAATCCACAAATTTAACCTACTGGATACCTTGTCGTAGGTTAATTGGTACACCTTATCACTCTGACACCAGAAGATGGTGGTAGGTTCCTGGGCCCTATTTGTCAAATGAGCTTTGAGTATGTTCTGTTCCCAGGGCATGTGGAGGAGGTGGTGATGAAAACTAAAGCAGAGATGAGTAGACACATTCCCCAGTCACATGGAAGTCAGCACCAAACACATCCTCTGTAGATACCATAAAATCAGAGAAGCTTCAGGAAGCTGAAGATGGCAGTTTTCCACCAACCCTCGGATATGGTTTTATTCTTTCAACATGCTTATGCATAACACACATAAGCTAAATGCCAACGGGGAAAAAGTGAGTAGCTGTTAACTATTCAGAAACTATTAACTATATGCAGGTGGGAGAAGGCAACTTAAAAGCGAGTCATAGGACCAAAGGACTTCTGAGAATGAGGGAGACTCTCCTCTTCTCGCCACAAGGCAGGAAAGAGTATTTCCTTTCCAGGAAAGGAATTTGTGATAGCTATATGGTGATGTAAGGAGAGAGTTGGATAAATGAATTCAGAGTAGAAGTTTAAGCTGGAGACATAAATTTGGAATTTTCAGGGTATAGATCATATTTAAAGTCCTAAGACTGGATAAACCATCAAAAAATCTCTCCCGTGGCAGCAGAGTGCTGAAGCAGTCGTAACAGATAAAGCTGGCATGTATCTGCAAAGTCAGAGAAAGAGCATGCCTCCAAGAACTATGCATATCTGCATGAGTTATAGATACCAAGTGAGAAGAAAAATAGCTCCGTGAAAAACACAGATGAAAGACAAATCAAAATACTGGACTTGGGACTTACCTGGTGGTCTAGAGACTAAGACTCTGCTCTCTCAACACAGGGGGCATTGGATTCAGTTCCTGATCAGGGAACTAGATTCCACAGGCTACAGCTAAAGATCCCACATGTCCCAGCTAAGACCTGGTACAGCCTAATAAATAAGTATTTCAAAAATTGGACTTGAAGAGCCCAGGTTGGAGTAATTGCAGACACAGACTGGGAACCCTTGTAGTCTGTATATCAGTCCTGATAACCACAAACAGCAAAGAACACAAAACCAGAGTCACCACAGAGAAACCCAACTCAGACCAGAATCAGCAGAAAGCGGGATCTGAAAGCCACATCTCTCATTCAGGTGAAGAAAGTTAGAAGTTAATCTTGGAACCACAGTCATATATGCAGAGTGAACTGCACTGAGCCGAGAGAAGAAGGCACCGTCCTGGAGAATGAACACCCACCCAGAATCAGTTCAGATCAGTTGCTCAGTGGGGTCTGACTTTTTGCGACCCCATAGACTGCAGCATGCCAAATGGTGGTAGGTTCCTGGGCCCTATTTGTCAAATGAGCTTTGAGTATGTTCTGTTCCCAGGGCATGTGGAGGAGGTGGTGATGAAAACTAAAGCAGAGATGAGTAGACACATTCCCCAGTCACATGGAAGTCAGCACCAAACACATCCTCTGTAGATACCATAAAATCAGAGAAGCTTCAGGAAGCTGAAGATGGCAGTTTTCCACCAACCCTCGGATATGGTTTTATTCTTTCAACATGCTTATGCATAACACACATAAGCTAAATGCCAACGGGGTAAAAAGTGAGTAGCTGTTAACTATTCAGAAACTATTAACTATATGCAGGTGGGAGAAGGCAACTTAAAAGCGAGTCATAGGACCAAAGGACTTCTGAGAATGAGGGAGACTCTCCTCTTCTCGCCACAAGGCAGGAAAGAGTATTTCCTTTCCAGGAAAGGAATTTGTGATAGCTATATGGTGATGTAAGGAGAGAGTTGGATAAATGAATTCAGAGTAGAAGTTTAAGCTGGAGACATAAATTTGGAATTTTCAGGGTATAGATCATATTTAAAGTCCTAAGACTGGATAAACCATCAAAAAATCTCTCCCGTGGCAGCAGAGTGCTGAAGCAGTCGTAACAGATAAAGCTGGCATGTATCTGCAAAGTCAGAGAAAGAGCATGCCTCCAAGAACTATGCATATCTGCATGAGTTATAGATACCAAGTGAGAAGAAAAATAGCTCCGTGAAAAACACAGATGAAAGACAAATCAAAATACTGGACTTGGGACTTACCTGGTGGTCTAGAGACTAAGACTCTGCTCTCTCAACACAGGGGGCATTGGATTCAGTTCCTGATCAGGGAACTAGATTCCACAGGCTACAGCTAAAGATCCCACATGTCCCAGCTAAGACCTGGTACAGCCTAATAAATAAGTATTTCAAAAATTGGACTTGAAGAGCCCAGGTTGGAGTAATTGCAGCACAGACTGGGAACCCTTGTAGTCTGTATATCAGTCCTGATAACCACAAACAGCAAAGAACACAAAACCAGAGTCACCACAGAGAAACCCAACTCAGACCAGAATCAGCAGAAAGCGGGATCTGAGAGCCACATCTCTCATTCAGGTGAAGAAAGTTAGAAGTTAATCTTGGAACCACAGTCATATATGCAGAGTGAACTGCACTGAGCCGAGAGAAGAAGGCACCGTCCTGGAGAATGAACACCCACCCAGAATCAGTTCAGATCAGTTGCTCAGTGGGGTCTGACTTTTTGCGACCCCATAGACTGCAGCATGCCAGGCCTCCTGGTCTATCACCAGCTCCCAAAGCTCACTCAATCTCATGTCCATCGAGTCGGTGATGTCATCCAACCATCTCATCCTCTGTTGCCCCCTTCTCCTCCTGCCCTCAATCTTCACCAGCATCAAGGTCTTTTGTAATGAGTCAGTTCTTAGCATCAGCTGGCCGAAGTATTGGAGCTTCAGCTTCAACATCAGTCCTTTCAGTGAATATTCAGGACTGATTTCCTTTAGGATGGACTGGTTTGATCTCCTTGTAGTCCAAGGGATTCTCAAGAGTCGTCTCCAGATTAGGAGACATGAAACAAATTAGACCAGTAAGAAGAGTCTGCAAGTGGCGGAGACCTTTAGCAGAGATAGTCAAAACAGGAAGAAGCAGCCAATGGAACCATAGACTGCTTTGCATCTTTCTACCACAGGAGGGAGGGAAGCCAAGAATACAGTTGGAGGGTGACCAAACCAACTTGAAATTCTGGGAGACTAAATGGAGCTCAGCACGCAGGACTCCAGGTTGCCCTGACAATGGGAATTCTCCCCTACCCTTACCATCAAGCAGGATAATGAGAAGGGCGACATGCAAATGAAGCTAACCAAAATCAATGGTGGAGCCACACAGGTCACAGGAAGCGTTTAGGAAGGGTTTGTGCAGCAGAAAAGGAAGGCTAACACCAGGGAAGCATTTACAGTATACAGAAAACGGTTAAACCGAGTCCACAAGTTTGAGAGAGCTTCTGTATACAGTGTGAACCTGAAGGCACTCCTAATGGTTCAAGCATAACTGGTGCCAATAAATCTTACATATTTGTTGTGACCATTAAATAGAAGAGACATTGGAATGGGAAAAGGGGACTCCCTTTTCTCTGTGGCCTTTGTGAGGAAATACAGCAGCTAGGTGAACTGGGCCTTTCCAGAATGAGTGGGAGAAAGGGAAATCAACCAGTGGTATCTGCAACCTCTGAACAGTGGTGATAATAAAAGGCACCGTGGCTGATTTTCCTCTATGGTAAAACATACATGCATGCATGTATTCAGAGTAGGGGCTTCCCAGGTGGCCCGAGTGGTAAAGAACCCACCTGCCAATGCAGGAGACATAAGAGATCTGGGTTCGATCCCTGGGTTGGGAAGATTCCTTGGAGGAGGCCATGGCAACCCAATCCAGTATTCTTGCCTGGAGAATCCCATGGACAGAGGAGCCTGGCAGGCTATAGTCCATGGGATTGCAAAGAGGCAGACACGACTGAAGGGACTTAGCATTCGCACAAGGCAACTTAGTCGTTCACAGTTAATCCAGTAGTGTGTAACCAGTTCTAATACATATGTAAAATTTTCATTTACAAAATCTTAAGTTAAAATTAAGAGAAGAAAATAAATACTCAGGTATTGTTGGCATGAGCTACCAGAATCAGCAATTTTTCAGCCAAGATCCTAGGTACCTCTGATCTCATACTCTTAATGGGCATAAACAGGAGAGGAGTGGTAGGTGAATTAGTCTCCACTGTTTAAATGTTCTTTTTTCCATATCCTAGATCCTTTTAAAAATTTATTCTTTAATTGTAGGAAAATTGTTTATAATGTTGTGTGTCTGCTGTACAACAAATCAGCCATAATTTTATATATATATCTATCACCTCCCTCTTGAACCCTCCTCCCCTTCCCCTATCCCACACACTGAGGTCATCACAGAGCACCAGGCTGGGATTCCGGTGTTAAACAACAACTTCTCACCAGCCATCTCTTTCACTTATGGCGGTATATATATGTCGAAGTTACTTTCTCCATTCATCCCATACTCTCCTTCCCCTATTGTGTCCACAAGTTCCCTTTCTGGTCCAAGCTGAATAGTTGAATTTGGGTAAAGGACAGGGAGGCCTGGGGTGCTGCTATTCATGGGGTTGCAAAGAGACACGACTGAGGGACTGAACTGAACTGAACAGTGTTAAAAAAAATAAGACAACAGGTCCAAAACAGAGTCACTTATACTAAACCCCATGTCACCATATCAAAACTTTATTACAGTGTTAGTATTACAGTGTTAGTCTCTCCCACAAATGGGCTTTTAAGCCAGGCAATCAGGAATCACCTGGTCAGTGTGAATGAGATCATCAGCCTGATAAAACCCTGCCATCCCCTAAAGCAGCAGTTCCCAACATTTTTGGCACCAGAGGCCAGTTTCGTGAAGACAATTTTTCCCCAGGCTGGAGCTGGCGGTGGGGTAGTTAGGGGGTGATTCAATTACACTACATTTATTGTGCACTTCGTTTCTCTTATTATTATATAAGTTCCACCTGAGATCATGAGGCATTAGATCCTAGAGGCTGGGGACCCCTGCCTTAAAGGAAAGTGACCTTGCCACAACCAATCCACTTCTTACTTCCTGGTCCAGTGCCCTTCTGCCTATAAAAGCCTTTCATTTTGTATAGGTCCTCAGCGCTCCCTTCCAGATGTGAGATGGGATGCTGCCTCATTCATGAAGGATTGAATAATGTCAATAACGTCTTTAAAATTCACTCTGTTGAATTTCTTTTTTAAACAAAAGTGTAATGTGATTCCACCATATATTGTAAGCCTCACACCCGCCAGTATGAAGACACCCAGCTCTGAACCTTTCTCCAGCAGAGGACAATCCTAACTCCAGGATATGTGTCCAGTTTCTAGAAGAGAGCTCCACCTGGGCCATGCATGCTTCACACCCCAGTTCCCTGCTCAAGGGAGGCTGGACTTGGCTGACTTCCTCTCTTCCTAGGGAGCCAGACTTTGTCCTTGCTCTACTGGCTGAAAATGGGATGTCTTTTCCATCCAACTTCTCCTGAATCAAGGGTAGTTATTAGCCTCACTATGGCCATCATCTCTGCCTGTGGGCTCTTGGCTCCATGCCCTCCCCCTAGATCCAAAGCTTTGGAAAGTGACGTCATTTCAAAGGGGCATGAGTTCATTCTGCCCATTGAGTAGCCAGCCACTTTTTGGAAGCCATTCCTACAGCTCAGTGAGTTCTCTCAAGCCTGGATCCAGCCCCAGAGGGTAGCAGGAGGCCTTAAGTAAGCTGAAGTTCAATGACTGATGGCCTCAGAGGTACTATGTGTCTGAGGTCCTGGGAGCCCATGCAATGAAAGGTTTCAGAGGATCTGCCGTCTGACCTCTTCTCCCTGCTTCCTCGGTAGACCACACCTACACAGGAGAGCAAGTTCACTGTCTCTGTGTGACCTCCATACCTATGTTGTACAGACAACAAGAGAGAGGCTGGAATCTGAAGAGAGCACCAGGAGCACAGAGCTCATGGGCACTTTTTCTCCCTCTTTCCCCAGTGCCTAGCACAGTGCCTGACACATCACAGATGCTCACAAACACATGTTGAAAGAATTAATGAATGAATGAATGAACAAAGGAACTAAACCAAGTAATGAGTGACACCTGCTTATCTCAGTACCTTCTGAGTCTTGGCCCTGGAGGACCAATAGATCTCGCCTGTATCTTCAAATGCAACACTTCTGCTTTGGGGCTTTCAGTGCATTTATCACATCACTTAGGTGAGTCTACACATCTAATTGAAAGCCATCCTGCCCAAAGCCCCACAAATGATACCAGCCACTGCGGGGCCCAGTGCTGTCATTTCCAGAGGCGCCTGGTTAATCTGAGTGACATGGCCTCAAGACAACCTTCACATCTCAAATGATGAGTGACTGGCCTCATCAACCTTGTCTCCTTCTCTCCTCCCTGCCGCCCCCACAACTGGTAAGAATCCCAGAGTGTTCTCAAGGTTTTTCTAGGTCACATGTAACCCCTGGGCTTGCCAGGCATAGGCTGGTCCTTGGGACTTCTTCACACCTCTCCCAGGTGTTGGGCCTGAACAGCCTGCAGCTCTTTTCTGCAAAGCCCCACCTGCCTTGCTCATGGGGCACAGGGATGGCTCCAAGTTAGTGATGGACATTTACTAGGCACCTACTTGTATGGGCCTTATGCAGACCCTGGCTCTTTCTCCATGACAATCTGGTTGAGTCTCTCATGAGACAGCATTTCTTTTACTTCCAGTACAGATAATGTCCTGAAGTCATTCTAAAGGGGGCTTTGTGTTAATGACCCCATGTCCCACCCATTACATTTATATGTACAGAGGAATCAGGTTAGAAGAAATCTGACAGTGCCTTAGGGTAAAGAAGCCTACGGGAGGGCAAGTGAGATAATGACGGCTCCAAACGGATGTGCCCTAGGGTGGGATGGCTGAGAGGCACAGGAGAGTACAGACCTCTCTGAACATCTGTTCACAAAGACAATTCACTCAAATGGCTTTGCCTCCCTAGGCTCCCCTAAGCATCAAACCACACAACTCCCTACTCCTTCATTTTAGAACTTAGACTCTGCACTATTCCTTTCATAACTTATTAAGATCAGACTCTGGGAGGCAAAAGAGACTTCAGTAGTCACCCTAACTTCTGTCCTCATGCAAGGATCCCCAAACATCCCAAACAGGCAGCTAGACACCCTTGTCTTGTGCATCAGCTGAGATCCTTCCCAATGTGGCTGATCATAGGAATCAGCAGAAGTGCGTGTAAAACATATACTCAGCTCACCAATACCACATGAAATCAAATCTCCAAAGGGCCTGTGAGTCAGAATTTTTAATAAGCATCCCTAGTGAATCTTACAGCTAAGCATGTTTCTTACATGCATGTAATGCAATGTTTCTTGAGAGTGACTACATATTAGAATCAGCTAGGAAGCTTCAAAAAAAAAAAATTCAATGACAGGTCTTTACCCCTAGCTAAGCTTCCCTGCTGGCTCAGATGGTAAAGCATCTGCCCACAATGCAGGAGACCCAGGTTAGATCCCTGGTGTTGGGAAGATCTCCTGGAGAAGGAAATGGCAACCCACTCCAGTACTCTTGCCTGGAGAATCCCACGGACAGAGGAGCCTGGTAGGCTACAGACCATGGGGTCGCAAAGAGTCGGACATGACTGAGCGACTTCACTTCTTCATTCCTACTTAATTAGTCTGGAGTACACCCCAAGTAGTGTAAATGTTTAAAGCTCCCTCCCAACTGATTCCAATGGGCAGCCAAGATTGAGAACTACTGGAATATCTCTCCAGACCAATGGTAAGTTCTTTAAAGACAGCAACAAGGAAATCTGTAACTCTTGGTACCCCTTACTGACCTCAGAATCCTACCACCACGTCAAACCAGTATCAAAACATACTCTATAATGGCTGAGCTAATCTGATTTAACTAGCATTGTTTACCACCAAATATGGCATGTAATTTCCTAACTCTATTAAGAAGCTGTGTGCTTAGCAAGAGGCCAAAAACAGAGGCATAGAAACTTCTAAGCCTTACCATGGTTGAGTCTACACACACACATGCACACCCTCATACACATTTCCAGTCTTCCCTTCCCGCCGGCTAACCAACCCCAATCAAGCCAGGGGCCTAATTCTATGATCCTTCCCTTCTGCTCGGGCCCCTTGACAGCTCTACTCACATTGTACAGCACGGTGGTCCACCCTTCCATGGTGATGCACTGGAAGACAGTCAGCACAGCAAAAAGGATGTTATCAAACTGGGTGATCCCATCATTGGGGCCGATCCAGTCCCGGCATTCATAACCAGCTGGGCAGCCCTGCACGCCACATGGGTGAGGGGGGTCAAATCCTTCTAGAATACCTGCAGACACATTTGGAGGGTGGGAGATAAACCATATGATGCTTCGCATGAGCTGAAAATAACCCCAGGAGACCACAAGCATGCATTTCTATCTCCCACAAGAGGGTTTATCCTCTTTGTCTCCAGCTCCTACCCATCTCTGGCATTGCTACAGCTCATAGCTTACAAACTGTAACATGTGTAACCTGGTGTTTCCCAACCTGCTCTGAAAAGGAAGCCTCCTCCACATGTCCCCCCACCCCCACTCTCTGCAGGTCACATCTTCTACCATCTCCTAGCCCCACAGGAATTTACAAGACTGGGTATCACCCAGAAAGGTCTGAGCTGAAGGCAAAATCTTAACTGGTTTTCTATCTTTAGACTCCAAGGTAGCCCCTCAGTTGTTTCTGGGTTCCCTGGGAACAATTATAAACTACAGTCCCTTTCATGGGTCTCAACTCTTTGTGGTTTTTTTGGCCTAAATTCTTCATTTGGAATAAGACAAAAATTAAAACAAATCCAACATGGATGGTGTCCTTTAAAGATTCTTTTCATAAAAACATAATGTCTAATTGGGCTCATTCAACCTCTCCCCTTCATCTTTCCTCCTAAAGCACTCTACTCAACTTGAACAAACAAGATACAGAGACAAGAATGTGAAGTCTCATCAATCAGTTCAGTCGCGTCCAACTCTTTGCAACCCCATGAATCACAGCATGCCAGGCCTCCCTGTCCATCACCAACTCCTGGAGTTCACCCAAACTCATGTCCATCAGGTCGGTGATGCCATCCAGCCATCTCATCCTCTGTCATCCCCTTCTCCTCCTGCCCCCAATCCCTCCCAGCATCAGAGTCTTTTCCAATGAGTCAACTCTTCGCATGAGGTGGCCAAAGTATTGGAGTTTCAGCTTTAGCATCAGTCCATCCAGTTAACGCCCAGGACTGATCTCCTTTAGAATGGACTGGTTGGACCTCCTTGCAGTCCAAGGAACTCTCAAGAGTCTTCAACACCACAGTTCAAAAGCATCAATTCTTCGGCAGTATATCTCACTCATTTAACCACTGCCAAGTCACACTCAGAACTTTCTCAGTTCTTCCACACTATGCATGGATGACAGCAGAAGGGGGGAATGTCATGAGCTTGAGCCTGGGGGGAAAACATCCCCAAGATCTGGTGGGCCCCAGTTCTGACTTTAGACTCCTGAGGTCTTTCTGGCCGTGGGCCAAAGAGTCCCCTGTACAAAGGGTAATTTTTCAGGCAAATGGTTTTTGACATGCCTTCTAATAGCCTTCTACCAAGGAATGGGGCAGCTGAGACCTTCTATTTGAAACAGACTATAAACCTAAGAGGTTATTTGCTTTGCAATATCAGTGTGCAATGGGGATCTTTAGGCTGGTTGTACCTCATAAAGCTGATGACTAGGAAGGCTCTGCTTCTAATTCTAGGGTTGGGATAAGACATACTTCGTTTTCTAATTAGCCTCCAAATGCCCTGAAATTACTCCCATGACCATAGGAGAGAGGAAGGGAAGAAGGAAAAGCCTGCAAATAGTGACCCTACCTGAATTATTCATGAAGCAGGCTCGGTGCAACTTTCCACTGTAGAACTCCAAGCCGATGATAGCAAACATCAGGATGGCAAAGAAGAGCAGAAGGCCAATCTGCAGGAGAGGCACCATGGCCTTCATGATGGACTTCAACACAATCTGTAGGCCTGGAAGGAAAGAAAGAGAATGATGAACAGAGCCCTCACTTAGCAGCCCCTGACAGGGCAGGCTATGTATCCTCTCCTAGGAGAAAGGGCCAAGTCTTTGAGGGAAAAGGACCACTGGTCCTGAGATGAGAAAATGATTCACAAAGGGATAACCAAGACACATCAAGCCAAAGGCTGCCCTCACCCTTCCCCTGAAGAATTAACCCCTTGCTCCTCTTCACTTGTTCCCTGATCACTTACATGCCTATTACCCTTCCCTTACTCATTTCACTCACACTGTCTTCTAGATCTTCTTACAGATGAAACCTACTAGAATGTGTTTCTTTCCCAAAGGGAATTAGGCCTTGTCTTACTAGGTTTTTAAGTCTAGAAGAACAAGGACAAAGTTCACCTTCCCCTTGTCTCTTATCTCAGACCCAGCTCTCCCATTCATTGTCCTGGAAGCACAATTAGTACAATTAGTACAACCACTATTCATAAAATATCCTTGGACCCAAAACTTGCACTTCTAGGATTCTAGTCTAAGAAAATAATCAGAGATATGAATAATATTTAAGTCAAAAGATACTGTTACCATGCTATTTTATTTAGGAAAAAAACAAAGAAAAAAAAAGCTGTAAATAACCTAAATGAATAGTAATGTAGAAAGGACTACCCAGTCATGGATGGTATAAGAAAGAATGTAAGACAGATTTCAAAATCATATTTTTGAAGAATTATTAGTGTCAGGAAAATCGAATGTGCACGATGGGATCCAAAATCAAAAATACAGCATGATCCCACATACATTAAAATGCACAGGAAAAAAATGAATGAAAAAATATGCTAAAATGTTAACAAAATTGATTTCTGAATGACAGGATAATAGGTACTCTTCATTTTCAATTTTGTATTGTTTCCTTTCCACATTTTCTGTAAAGATGTTTCATTATCTTTTAAATGTGAAAAAATTTGCTAAATTTTAAAATGGAAGATAATGCCAGATTGCTGCAGGTCCTTTGTTACTGCAGGGGCTTCCTCTCTGGGGAAATTCTTGCTTATCCCTGGATCTGGTTGAGGACACAACAGTAAAGCTCTCAGCAGAGGAGGAAGAGGAAAGATGAATGCTCACTAGGTATCCCCGACACGAGCTTCAGGGGCCTCAGGACACGCACGGCCCGGAGGGTCCTCAGGTCCACGTGGGTGTTGAAGTGGGTTCCCGCAGTAGCCAGGATGCTGCAGATGGAGACACAGAGGGTCAAGGTCACCACAGTCTGGCTTTCTCCCCTAGCTCAATGGGGGGAGTGAGGGGAAGCTGGGTTAGAGAGGATCGCCTGGAAAGCGCACAGAGCTGATGCCAGCTGTGTGTGGGCGCACCTGAACTTGGGTGAATCACCAGTGATTCCAAGCGAGATTAAATTTAGTCGCATCAGGGTTTCACTTTGCAAAGGAGGAAAACTGATCATCACATTGGAATCTTAGTTTCAAGTCATTAGTAAAACATGAGGTCCCCAGCATCTGTCTCATTCTTGCCCTCAAACCATGTTCCCAACCCTCCTTTGACTTTTACCAATTACCTTCCCTTCTTTCCAGACCCTGATGCTGGGAAAGATTGAAGGCAAAAGGGAAGGGGGTGGCACAGGATGAGATGGTTAGATAGCATCACCGACTCAGTGAACATGAATTTGAGCAAATTCTGGGAGATAGGGGAGGACAGAGGAGCCTGGCGTGCTGCAGTCCACGGGGCTGCAGGGAGTTGGACACGACTTAGCAACTGAATAACAGCAACTTTCCAATCTATCAAAGGCCTCACATTTTTTATTTAAAATCTTCTTAGATTTCTCTGTTTTCTATCTCCTTCAGGAAATTTTTCTGGATTAACTGCAGTAAAAGAGTAACTCATTCTTCTTTACCTTGACACTTAGAATTTTTACCAAACAAAATCAATCACACTGATGCTTATACTCAGGGTAATAGCACCACTGGTCCCCATAGAGTATTTTTATAATTGCCCCCAAATCACTGCCTGAGCTGGATTTGGTTTCTTTGTTTCCACTTTTCTACTTCCACAGCCATGTGCAGACACAGACACACACAAAACAAAAATCCATAACAATCCTATTAGATTGTGTACACCAAGTACCTTGTCTTGAGGAGACAATTTATTTCATATAATCCCATGACATTGCAGGTACTTTGGAGAGACAAAGACACTTAAGTATTTATGACAGACACAGCAGAAGACTGAGAATCAGAAGAACTGGGATTCAGACCTGACTCATGCACTTGAGAACTGGGTGCCCTGAGGCCAGTCAATCTCTATGGGCCTCACTACCCTCATCTACAAACTGGGGGAGCACCATGGCCTACTTACAAAAATAAATGACACTGGATATTATGAGTGTTCTCTAAACTAAGAATCTTCCCTGGTGGCTCAGACAGTAAAAGCGTCTGCCTACAATGCAGGAGACCTGGGTTCAATCCCTGGGTCGGGAAGATCCCCTGGAGAAGGAAATGGCAACCCACTGAAGTACTCTTGCCTGGAAAATCCCATGGATGGAGGAGTCTGGTGGGCTGCGGTCCATGGGGTCGCTAAAAGTCGGATACGACTGAGTGACTTCACTTTCATTTTTCACTTTCAGGCATTAGAGAAGGAAATGGCAACCCATTCTAGCATTCTTGCCTGGAGAGTCCCAGGGACAGGGGAGCCTGGTGAGCTGCCGTCTGTGGGGTTGCACAGAGTCAGACACGACTGAAGTGACTCAGCAGCAGCAGTGTTCCTTGTATGCTGCTGCTGCTGCTAAGTCGCTTCAGTTGTGTCCGACTCTGTGCAACCTCACAGACGGCAGCTCACCAGGCTCCCCCATCCCTGGGACTCTCCAGGCAAGAATGCTAGAGTGGGTTGCCATTTCCTTCTCCAATGCAAGAAAGTGAAAGGTGAAAGTGAAGTCGCTCAGTCATGTCTGACTCTTCACGACCCCATGGACTGCAGCCTCCTCCATCCATGGGATTTTCCAGGCAAAAGTACTGGAGTGGGGTGCCATCGCCTTCTCCTTGTATAGGATAGGTCTTTTTCTTCCTTACAACTTCCAGGATAATTTCAGCTATATGGAACTACTGGGGAATGAGTCATTCAGAAAATTGACTTTTCTATACAGTAAAAGGGTGGCAAGAACGGTTTGTTTCATTTAATTATTTTCGGTGGAATCTCTCCAAAATATTTCAAGGACTGAAGAAGATACCTTGAAGTTCCTTTAATATGTGAACAAAAGGCTTATGTTGTATCACCTTGAGAATGCACATATGAGATCAACAGGCACAAATTACACAGATCCAGATTATAATCACAAGTAGTAACGTTGAAACAAGCACTGCTAGCCAGCAAGTGGGCTGCTTTATGTGGTAATGACTTTCTAACATTAAAAGTATTCAAGGACAGAGCAGAAGAACCCTCTTAATGAAGGAAAGAGGGTTCCAACATTCAGTTGAAGGTTACTTAAATAGCCAATAGAGGTTTCTTTTAAGATTCTATAACTATGTTGATCCAATCTCAAAATAAGAACTAGAAAGAAAGCTTAGTCTCGAAAGCATCTTAGGAGCTAAGCAAGCTTCACACGTTTTCTCTGTCTTTTCCAACCCAAACTTCCATCAGCTTATCTGAAAATAAGGAGCTTTTGATTCTATCTTCCAAAGCAAAAGAGAGACACTAAGCAGGGGATTGATGTAATTTCTAATAAGTAGGGGGAAGAACAAAAAATAAACTAGAGAGAAAACAAGGAGAAACATGGAAAATAGAACTGAAAATCAGGACAGAAGTTTAAGAAAAAAAAAGAAAGGAGAGAAAGAGAAGCTTCAGGGATAGGTATAGTTACAGAGAATCAGAACCCCATGAAAATGGGGTCAATGCTCCCCAATCCTGCTCACAGGGAAAGCCCACTGTACTCTCAGTCTTTGGAGGGGCACACACGGAGGCTGCTTTCCCTCTGGTTTGCTGTCTTACAAACACAGTGTGTAATCTGCCCCATTCAGAAACCAGGATCCTGTTTCCTAGGATACCCAAATACATACGAGATGCCCTTTCACATCATAAGAAAGGCCAGTGAAAATGAAAGTCTCCTCCCCAACTCTGAGACGAACAAGGGACATGTTGGAACATGGAGGTAGGAAGTCAAGGACACTATTAAAAGGCAAGAAGACACAGGTATAGAAAGGAAGAAAAAGTGGCAGAGGGAAAGGAGAATGGGAGGATGTGGGCGGTGAGCAGTCGAAGAACACGTGGAGGTGAAGGCAAGAAAGGCGATGAGAAGAAATAAGAGCTGGTGGAGCAGCAAGCATCAGAGAAACAGGAGTGATGACGTGGGAAAGGGGAGAAAAGTAAAGCTAATGTCAAAGGGAGAAGCAGCCGGCCATGAGACGTGGCCAGGCCCTCTTTACTGAGTGCAGCCCTTGGCTGAACCAACCTGTCCCCAGGCCTCCAAAACCCTTCATTCTTCAGGCAAGGTCGGGCACCTGTGGACCTGTGCCCCCTGGCCCTTGAAACTTTCTTCTCTTTCATCCAGTGCAGGAGGGCTTTCAACTGAACCTCTGGCTGATGCACGTTTGCCACTGGCTTTTTCCCAGTATTCAAACCATCCTTGAGGGCAGGGATCACAATCTGGCTCCCCCATCCATCTGTTAGAAACAACAGCAATGGGCTCCAGAAGATAACTAAGGAAAAGGCCCTATTCTGAATGCCCACAAAATTCTGTCCCCACCACTGCCACTGCCCTTATCACATCCTAGAGGAAGCCTCTGTTTTCTCACTTGCCTCCCCTCTGAGATCCAGAATACCTCAGCTGGAGACACTGTCTTCCTCATCTCAACATGTCCAACACCCAGCCCAGGGTCTAGCAAGAAAAATGTGCTCAATAAATGCTCAAGAAATTGAACTGCACTGAGGAAATCAATAACTGCGTTAAAACTGAGATCAAATGAACAGAAATACCACAGAAACCCTAGAAGTTATCAATGCAGAGATCAGAGCCAGTTTGCTACGCAAACCCGTACCAGTTTGAGCATATAGGAGAGCACTGGAAATCTGTCCTCCAGCACTTTAGAGTCTAATGACAAGCTTCCAATGTACTGCCAAGATGCCTTGATCTCAAACAGACCCCACAGGACAGGTTCGGCCCGGCCCTCAGTGGGAGAGTCAGAGATGAAGGGAGCCAGGGAGGAAGCCTCAAAATTCAAAGACCTGTCTTTTAGCAAAACCCAAGTTCTGAAGGTTACTCAGCTCAACTCTGAGCCTCATCCAGAGGAGGCCTACGCGAGAGGCTCCAGGAAAGTGAACCATAGGAAAAATATCCTGGCCCTCAGTCTAGCAGAAGGATACTCACAGAAATGTACTGACTATTAATTCACTGCAGAGTGTCGTGACACAGGTGTTTACAAAGCACCATGAGAATGGGAAACTCTGCGGTGACCAATAGAGCTTACCATCTGCAAGCACTTTTCAATATGTTATCTCATTAAATCCTCCAAAATATCCTGATGTTACTAGCCACTCCATTTCACAGGAGAGGCAACTGAGGCTCAGAAGAAAATTAAATTGCTAATAAAAGGCAAGACCAGGCATTAAAGTCAGTTCTCTTGTGAGATCAAAGCCAATAGTTTTCCCTCTCTGCCATTATGCCGGCAGCATCTTCTGGGTCCCTGGCAGCTCCACAGTTCCGTAGTCCAGTGCTTTGCTAAAAATACCAAGGTCACAGAGTTTGGTCCCCAAGCAAGACAGAGAACTTGGCTTCCTTCAGTCCAAGGCCACACACTGCTAACTCCCACAGGCTTGACTGCATCACTCTCAGGATCAGCAGGGTATGAGGCTCCTTGAGCCCTAGGTGGTGACCGCCGAAGCGTGTAAACAAACACACAGGACGGGACAGGTGCTTCACAAGGTCAGAGCGAGGCCCCTGAGGAGGAGGCCAGTTACAGATTAATAAAAGCTAAGCTCTCCGCTGTCCCAAGAGGCATAGGTGCGGGCTCTTCAGGAGCAGAGACTGTGTTCTTCACTTCTTTTGTCACGATGAGCACAGAACGTGGTGGGGAGCTCTGGACACAGAAGGGGTCTTAATAACTGCTTGATCTCCAAGGCCGAGGAGAGTCAGTGAGCAGACAAACCCCTGAAGAGCATCAGCACAGACACTGTGCTCGACACACTTGACTGTGTCAAAACTGTTTCCTGATGAACGTCAGGGCTCAGCCCTACCTCGAACATTTTCACTTGTAGGTGTCAGCAGGTAAGAAGAGAGTGGAGGCTGATATGACCCTGAGGGTGTGGTCTGACCTTCACCCAGTGGCACAGAGCAGCAGATGATGGAATGATGCTCTGGACAATTACAACCAAAGGCCCCTTCCCAAGTCATCACCGCAAGATTTCTGCAACCCTGCCTTCCTTGTGGCCATGGGATCTGTCTCGGTCTCCTGGTCAATTCAAGTCTAGTGGTCTCTTTGCACATGCATATTTCACTGTACCCTCCCTGGTGGCTCAGATGGTAAAGAGTCTGCCTGCAATGAGGGAGACATGGGTTCTGTCCCTGGGTAGAGGAAATCCCCTAGATAAGGGAATGGCAACCCACTCCAGTATTCTTGCCTGGAGAATCCCATGGACAAAGGAGCCTGGAGGGCTACAGTCCATAGGGTTGCAAAGAGTCAGACACAACTGAGTGACTGATACTTTCACGTTCACTCTCCCATGGCCAAAAGTGCCCCAAGTGAAGTGAAAGTTGCTCAGTTGTGTCCAACTCCTTGTGACCCCATGGACTATACAGTCCATGGAATTCTCCAGGCCAGAATACTGGAGTAGGTAGCCTTTCCCTTCTCCAGTGGATCTTTCCGACCCAGGAATTGAACCAGGGTCTCCTGTATTGCAGGCAGATTAAAATGCCCCCAAACACTGTGCAAATATTACACTAAAAACAACTCGCTGCTTCTCTGAAATTCAAATTTAGGTAGGCATCTCATGTACCTCTGTATTTCAGTGGTGGCGTGAAATGACCAAGTGTGGAGCCTCCTTCTCCAGGTTTGCCTTATCCCTAAACAAACATACAAGCTCTCTTCTGAGAAGAAACACAAGTGCCAAAGTGTTAGCACCAGGCAGAGAATTCCCTCCTGAGCTCCAGAAATCACTGGTTTTGGCTCTGATCATATAAGTCCCAAGGGAGAACCTCATTAGCATTTGAAAGCCAAGTTGTTCATATGTAGGTAAAAAGACTGATGAATAGTAGCAAAAGGGATTCGGTATTTATCCAGCCCATATTAAGGGGAGACCAAGAGGAGGCCAGAAAGCACAGATTTCAAGTTGGATTCCAACCCAGAGTTGAGTCAGGATATCATTTCCTTGGGAAGTCAATAGCAAAGAGTTGCTTTGTTCACTTAAAAGTGTTC
>SJYC01079297.1:0-33048 GCA_006408675.1 Madoqua kirkii | reverse complement strand
TTATCATACCATCTCTCCCCTGCGCAATAATAAGACCCAGACTTCAGGGCCCAAATGAAATCCTGCCCATCCTTGGGAAAGGTCCACCATCAAAAGAGATTTGAACTAGGATTCTGAGAAAGTTGAGCATATGCTCTCCAGTCATACTGGCTGGTTTTAAATACCAGTTCTCTCACTCACACCAGCTGTCTGGCCTTAGGCAATTGTCCCTCTGAGCTTTGGCTTCCTAATCTGTAAAATGGGGCCAGTGCCTCTCTAAAAAGGCTGATGTTTAAAAGAGGCTGCTTGTAGTTCTTCACACAGTGCTGATTTACCACGTAGAGTTCCCGGTTGTAAGCAACAGAAACAAATGTTAGCTTTCTTAAGCAAACAAATCCCAGACAAGTATACTGAGAAGACACAGGACCTCACAGAATTGAAGGAATATTGGAAGATCAGGTGGGAAAACAGAGAAGCAGAAATCTTTGTGTAGTTGGCTGAATAATGCTTCCCAAAGACAACCAGGTCTTAATACCTGAAAGCTGTGAATGTTAATATTACCTGATATGACAAAATTGTTTTGCATATGTGATTAAAGGACTTGGAGATGGGGAGAGTATTCTGGATTATCTAAGTAGACTCTAAAAGCAATCATAAGTGCCCTTGAAAGGAGGGAGGCACAGGAAGACTTGACTAGAAAGGCGGCAATACTCTGAGTAAAGCCAGATGGGAAAAGAGCCTACCAGTCAAAAAGCACAGGAAGTGCAGTTCTAGAAGCTCAGAAAGACAAAGTAATGGATTTTCTCCAAAAGCTTATGATGGGAGCACAGTCCTGCTGATCCCATGATTTTGGCCCAGATGATGGGGCCAATCCATGATTTTGGATTTCTGACCTCTAGAACTAAGATTTCTGACCTCTGGAATAAGAAAATTAATGTGTGTTTTTTTTTAAGTCACTGCTGTTAAGTCACTTCAGTCATGTCCGACTCTGTGTGACCCCACAGACGAAGCCCACCAGGCTCCCCCATCCCTGGGATTCTCCAGGCAAGAATACTGGAGTGGGTTGCCATTTCCTTCTCCAATGCATGAAAGTGGAAAGTGAAAATGAAGTCGCTCAGTCGTGTCCAACTCCTAGCGACCCGATGGACTGCAGCCCACCAGGCTCCTCCATCCATGGGATTTTCCAGGCAAGAGTACTGGAGAGGGGTGCCACTGCCTTTTTGTAGTAATTTGTTACAGCAGCAATAGGAAACCAATGCACTGGGCCAAGATCAGAGAGTCTAGGACATCTGATTCTTAGGCCACTGTGGATATTCCTAGCAATACATTAGTATCTACCAGTGAAAAATAATGTCATAAAGTTGCTAGCTTAAAAGCCATGTGGAAAAAAGCAAATGGTTGAGCTTAAGCCACATGTCCCCTTACACTTTATCTGGCTGCGCAGGGACAGTCCTCCACCACATCCAGGATGAGAAAGAACCCTAGGAAAGAGCACATACAATAAAATATTCTCCCCAAAGAGAGGTGAGGGACCATGGGGGAAGCTGGATATAGGATAACTAAAAATATAATGTCTACTACAGCTTGCTCATAGAATGTATTTAATAGGTGGTATGGAGGAAGAAGAGAAGAAATCTGTTTTCTTATCTATAAAATGAGATGGTCAGATAGAGAGCCCTCTTGGACCCTTCTTGCTCTAAAACTCTATGCGTCAAAGCCACCCACAAGGTGATACACCCCTGTAGGTCACACCAATCTCCCCTTTCTCTGACCATCCAGAAGCCTGCACAACATTTAACACTTAATTGCATACCATTCTTACATCTTAGAACAAAAGTCTGACCATGAATGATAATGAGTTGGATCCTTAAAATTCAGTTCAAAGCCAGCTCCTTGATGCAGGAACCGCCTTTCATGTTGCCATCTACTATTGTCCTTACCCTCACAATATGCAAGACTGGTACCCAAGAAACACCCTTGACTCAGGGATGACGTGAAAGTGAAAGTCATTCAGTTGTGGCCAACTTTGCAACCCCATGGACTCCACAGTCCATGGAATTCTCTAGGCCAGATACTGAAGTAGGTTGTCATTTCTTTCTCCAGGGGATCTTCCCAACCCAGGGACTGAACCCATTGCAGGTGGATTCTTTACCAGCTGAGCTACCAGGGCAGCTCTGACTCAGGGATAAATGATTCAGGGCTGAGTTTTTCTTTTTTAAAATCATTTATCATAGGTTTTTTGTGTTTTTTTGTTTGTTTGTTTTCTGGCTCAAGGATAAATGAATACAAATACATCCCCATTGAGACAGATTGGCTGGACTCGCCCATGGAGCTGTGAATGAGTCCACAGGCACTCGTATGTATAACTGGACATCCATTTAACCACACGTGCACATAATGATGATTTATGAAAATCTACTGAATTATACCCGATGTTTGGCTCTCCATTACTTTTAAATAAATTACTGAAAGGTGTGATTTGATCTGGGAATCAATTTCTAAACATTTTAGTTTTTCAAAAACAAAAAGTCAATGTATATGAAATTACTCACATAGAGACAAGTCTCCCCTCTCAAAATTCAACTTGATCAAAATATATTTGAAGGAGAAGAGTGAGGTTGGGAAAGAGAAAACAGGTGTCAGGCTCAGCCCAGTTCCCAGACACTGCAAGCTGTCTCTTCATCCTCCCCAGCCCTTATGCTGAGACCCCTTGATCCCATTTAGGCTTAGCTCCACCCCAGAGCCCAGAACCCATCCACAATCTACTGACATGTACTGGTATTACAATGAAGGACAGGATAAAGATGGTGGTTGTCTTCGTGAAACTTAATTAAAGAGATAGGTACTAAATAAATCACAATTATGGGAAGGAAAGGAAAAAAGACTTTCCTGCGGAAGTGGCATATGAGCTCAGAGGTAAAGTATGAGTAGGTCAGAGGAAGCAAGGGGGGAGGAACACCCAGATCAGGAAAAGGCACGTGCAGAAGGCCTAGGGGGGAAAGGAGCTCGTTATACTTGAAAAGCTCAAGCAAGGGCTGTTATGGCTGGAACCTAGTGGTCTGGGGAAGAATGGAGAGTGGAAAGGCTGCAGAGAGGGAAAAAATATCAAATAAAGAAGATTTTATATGGGCTTCCCAGCGGCTCAGCAGTAAAGAATCCACCTACAATGCAGGAGATATGGGTTCATTCTCTGGGTTGGGAAGATCCCGTGGAAAATGAAATAGCAACCCACTCTAGTGTTCTTGCCTGGGAAATCCCATGGACAGAGGAGCCTGGTGGGGTCCATGGGGTCACAAAGAGTCAGACACAACTTAGTGACTGAACCACCACCAAACAAGACTTTCTAGGCTATTAAATGTTTGGGCCAAGCCTGTTAGTGCTCAAAAGTTCCAAGTTTACATTTGTTGATGGGACATCAGGTTACCCACACTGCTACTCTGAGCTCCTTTAACCGCTGATTCCTCACCTTCTCCCCAGCCCCAGCTACTGTAATTGAGTGTCTACCTTGGTCTCTGTACCTGCATTAATGTCACCTTCTAGCCCCAGAGGCTTTCCTGGTGGCTCAGATAGTAAAGAATCCACCTGCAATGCAGGACACCCAGGTTCTATCCCTGGGTCAGGAAGAAGCCCCAGAGGCCCTTCCCAGGCAGCAGCTGCTATGTGTCTCCCTTTTAATAATCTCCCCAGATAACAGAGATATCCTTAGGTATCTTCTGTTCATGCCAACTGGAGAGGCCAGGCCCCTCTCCTGCCCTAGAGAGTATACAGAGATTAGTCTAAGCAAATTGTCCACTGTCCTGAGTAGCAACTGGTTGAGGAATGGGTGCAGGAGGGAACTCAGGCCTTCAGTGTAAGGAAAACATGCTGTGAGGCTTCATCTGAGCTAAGTTCTTAGAACAGAAGTAAAAGCGTAAACAGCAATGAGTTTAAATCTTTTTTGCCACAGCCTACAGTTGGAAATACATTTTATATCACAAGCCAGGAGGCATATACATTATATAATTGTATAATGCTTCATAAAATAATACTTATCCTTTCTCTGTGTAATACACTCATATTTTCTCTTCCATTCTTCCTTTTGTTTAATGCTGGTTACAATCAACTATCCTGCTTTCAGAAATGCTAATAGGGTTTGGCCCACAGTTTGAAAAGTCCAGATGTAGAGACCAGCCAGTGCACATGCTCCTCCTCTCTAAGGAGAGGACAAGGTGGACCAACGTGAATTGCTGCTTTAATGGCTTCATTCTTGGTGTTTTCCCAGAACAATGAAACAGTGTGCCTTGAAAGGCTTAGTGCTTTCCAAGAACTGCAGACACAGCATTCTAGAAGAGACCCTGCTCCTTCCGATGGTCCCTGAAGTAGCACGAGCATCTTGCCGTCCCCAGGAACGGCAGTCATAAAGAGCTCACACACATATGCTAACCACAAAATCATCTCGAGGCAGCCATTTGTTTTGTTTTGTTTTGTTTTTTCAATTTGGTTGTTCATTCCGGTTGTTTTTGACTTAGGTCAGAGTGGAGCACGGATTTTCTTCTAAGTCTGCAGATAATAAATCATACCCCAAAGCCCTAACATTTCTTAGGAGAATGGGAAGAAGGGCAAGGTCAAGTAGCTTCTTAGCAGTAGAGAAGGAGGAACAAGTAGTTCCAGTAGGGAACAAGTAGTTCTCTATTTAATAAAAAGAAGACAACCCTTTCTGGATTTTAAAATAGGATTTTTAATTAAGTTTCATAAGAATCTTAGTAGATACGGAGGAGTCCGAAAATATGCCTTCTGATGAACAATAAAATCATAGCCTAAAAATCCTCTTTCCTTTCCCACCAAAAAAAGTTCAACAATCAAACCATGTCACACCAAGGAGATGATGGTGTATTGACATTTGAGATCAGATGTCTCAGGGAGTATGCTTTAGGATCAGGTCAGTTCAGTCACTCAGTCATGTCTGACTCTTTGCACTCCCAGGGAATGCAGCACGCTAGGCCTCCCTGTCCATCACCAGGTCCCAAAGCTTCCTCAAACTCATGTCCATCAAATTGGTGATGCCATCCAACCATCTCATCATCTGTTGTCCCCTTCACTTCCTGCCTTCACTCTTTCCCAGCATCAGGGTCTTTTCTAATGAGTCAGTTCTTCACATCAGGTGGTCAAAGACTGGAGCTTCAGCTTTAGCAACAGTCTTTCCAATTAACATTCAGAACTTATTTCCCTTAGGATTGACTGGTTGGATCTCTCTGTGGTTCAAGGGACTCTCAAAAGTCTTCTCAAACACCCCAATTCAAAAGCATCAATTCTTCAGTACTTAGCCTTATGACTACTGGAAAAACCACAGCTTTGACTATATAGACCTCTGTCAGCAAAACAATATCTCTGCTTTTTAATATGTTATCTAGGTTTGTCATAGCTTTTCTTCCAAGGAGCAAGTGTCTTTTAATTTCATGGCTACAGTCACCAGGTACAGTGATTCTGAAGCCCAAGGAAATAAAGTCTGTCACTGTTTCCATCTTTTCCCCATCTATTTGCCATGAAGTGATGGGACCAGATGCCATGACCTTAGTTTTTTGAATGCTGAGTTTTAAGCCAGCTTTTTCACACATCTCTTTCACCTTCATCAAAAGGCTCTTTAGTTCCTCTTTGCTTTCTGCTATAAGGGTTGTATCATCTTCATATCTAAGGTTACTGATATTTTTCTGTCAATCCTGATTTTAGCATGAGCTCGATCCAGCCCAGCATTTCACATGATGTACTCTGTATATAAGTTAAATAAGCAGGGTGACAATATATAGCCTTGATGGACTCCTTTCCCAATTTGGAAACAGTCCATTGTTTCATGTTCGGTTCTAAATGTTGTTTCTTGACGTGCATATAGATTTCTCAGGAGGCAGGTAAGGTGGCCTGGTATTCCTATCTCTTTAAGAATTGTCCACAGTTCGCTGTGATCCACACAGTCAAAAACACTGGTCATAGCAAATACCCTATTCCAACAATGCAAGAAATGACCCTCATGGACATCACCAGATGGCCAATACCTAAATCAGACTGATTATATTCTTTGCAGCCAAAGATGGAGAAGCTCTATACAGTCAACAAAAACAAGACTAGGAGCTCCTGGTCTGTGGCTCAGAACATGAATTCCTTATTGCAAAATTCAGACTTAAATTGAAGAAAGTAGGGAAAACCACTAGACCATTAAGGTATAACCTAAACCAAATCCTGTATTATTATACAATGGAAGTGACAAATAGATTCAAGGGATTAGATCTGACAGACAGAGCACCTGAAGAACTACAGTCAGAGGTTCATAATGTTGTACAGGAGGCAGTGATCAAAACTCTCCCCAAGAAAAAGAAATTCAAAGAGGCAAAATGATTGTCTGAGGAGGCCTTAAAAATAGCTGAGAAAAGAAGAGAAGCAAGAGGCAAAGGAGAAAAAGATATATCTGTCTAAATGCAGTATTCCAAAGAAGAGCAAGGAGAGACAAGAAAGCCTTTCTAAGTGATCAATGCAAAGAAATAGAGAAAAACAATAGCCTAAAGACTGGGAAAGACTAGAGATCCCTTCAAGAAAACTAGAGATACCAAGAAAACATTTCATGCAAAGATGGGCTCGATAAAGGACAGAAATGGTCTGGACCTAACAGAAGTAGAAGATATTAAGAAGAGGTGGCAAGAATACACAGAACTATACAAAAAAGATCTTAATGACCTAGACTACATTGTAGGATGCTGAGCAACATTCCTGGCCTCTACCCACTAGATGCTTGTACCATCCCCTACTCTATCCCCTCTCCTCAAGTTATGACAACTACGAATGTCTCTTCAGTTCTGTTCAGTGGCTCAGTCGTGTCTGACTCTTCGCAACCCCATGAATCGCAGCACGCCAGGCCTCTGTGTCCATCACCAACTCCCAGAGTTCACTCAGACTCGTGTCCATCAAGTCAGTGATGCCATCCAGCCATCTCATCCTCTGTCGTCCCCTTCTTCTCCTGCCCCCAATCCCTTCCAGTATCAAAGTCTTTTCCAATGAGTCAACTCTTCGCATGAGGTGGCCAGAGTAATGGAGTTTCAGCTTTAGCATCAGTCCTTCCAAAGAAATCCCAGGGTTGATCTTCAGAATGGACTGGTTGGATTTCCTTGCAGTACAAGGGACTCTCAAGAGTCTTCTCCAACACCACAGTGCAAAAGCATCTATTCTTTGGCACTCAGCCTTCTTCACAGTCCAACTCTCACATCCATACATGACCACAGGAAAAACCATAGCCTTGACTAGATGGACCTTAGTCAGCAAAGTAATGTCTCTGCTTTTGAATATGCTGTCTAGGTTGGTCATAACTTTTCTTCCAAGGAGTAAGCATCTTCTAATTTCATGGCTGCAATCACCATCTGCAGTGATTTTGGAGCCCCCCAAAATAAATTCAGCCACTGTTTCCACTGTTTCCCCATCTATTTCCCATGAAGTGATGGGACCGGATGCCATGATCTTCATTTTCTGAATGTTGAGCTTTAAGCCAATTTCTTCACTCTCCTCTTTCATTTTCATCAAGAGGCTTTTTAGTTACTCTTCACTTTCTGCCATAAGGGTGATGTCATCTGCATATCTGAGGTTATTGAGATTTCTTCTGGCAATCTTAGTTCAAGCTTGTGTTTCTTCCAGTCCAGCATTTCTCATGATGTACTCTGCATATTAGTTAAATAAGCAGGGTGACAATATACAGCCTTGACGTACTCCTTTTCCTATTTGGAACCAGTCTGTTGTTCCATGTCCAGTTTAACTGTTGCTTCCTGGCCTACATACAGATTTCTCAAGAGGCAGGTTAGGCGGTCTGGTATGCCCATCTCTTTCAGAATTTTCCAGTTTATTGTGATCCACACAGTCAATGTCTTTAAAAATCAGCAAATGTCTTCTGAAGGCACCCCTACCTCGGTAGGGTAGTTGAGAACCAGTACCATAAGAGAAACTCTCAGCTAAGCCATAGCCTGGCCAAAGACAATGCATGTGCTTCACAATCAATCTCCATCCACTCTGGGAGAAGCACACACAGCCCCGCTCAGGCAGAAATGAAGAGTCTTCCAGGATGAGCTTTAGCCACTGTCATGATTTTGAGGGACCTCCAGCAGTGATGAAAATTCCCTTCTGCTTTCTTCTTAAAACATCTTCTGTGCTTAGTTGCTCAGTCGTGCCTGATTCTTTGAAACCCCATGGACTGCAGCCCATCAGGCTCCTTTGTCCACGGCAATTCTCCAGGCAAAAATACTGGAGTGGGTTGCCACGCCCTCCTCCAGGAGATCTTCCCAACCAGGGATTAAACCCACATCTCCCACATTGCAGGTGGATTCTTTACTGTCTGAGCCACCAGGGAAGCCCAAAAACATCTCTGAGGTGATGCATAAAACTTACCCCCTGTGCGTCTCCAAAGGAAGCCTTAATCCAAAAGAAAAATTTCCCCAAACGATGCAAGATGAAGAACACAGTAATGTACAAAGGGGAGTTTTATCTCCTTAACCTTACAGTAGTGGAAACAAAGGTCAAGTTTCTACCAACAGTCCTAAGTTTCTTTCTTTTTTGTAAGAAAGTCCCTGATTTTCACTCAGACACAGCAAGGAGACATGCCAAGCGATCTATATGATTGTCATTTGGGACTAGGTGATGACGATGATGATAAAGAAAACTGCCTCAGTTTTGTTTCATAGCTTACACAGTCCTGCTCCATAGCAATACTATTATGCTCTATTTTATAAGTGTGAGAATTAAGGCTCACAGAGAGAAACCGGCTAGCCCGAGGTCACTAAGGTAGTATTGTGAATGGTCAAATGAGACTCAAACCCAGAAATTTAGATTCCAAATTTGGAGAGCTTTCAGTAGCTACAAAAAATAAGGGCTAATCACTAGAAATGGATCCCAAAGGCACATATATTTGACAAATGTCTTCTCTTGGATGACCACAGAGCTGCCTCTCTGCAGAGCCTTATGGTGTCCTGTGATTGCACCGTCATATGAATGCTATCAAAACTGTGCTTCAGAGAGCCGGCAAAGGAGGAGAATTGCTGGAGAGGGAAATCCCACATTATAAGAACTCACTAACATAAATACATGTTCTTTGAGTTGTTCGGCTAGTAGTGGTGAGGGATTTCTGTGGATACACCACCTACACACTTTCTCTCACCAGGTCTTCCGCAGGACCGGGAATAAGCGTCTGTGCGACGGTTAGCCAGAGAGAGCCCAGCTGAGGAACAGAACCGAGCTCATTATCCACGCAGGGGCCAAGCCTCTAATGCTGGCCTCAGCAGAAGAATGCACTAGCAAACTCCAGTGCTGGGTTACAGACGCCAGCTGTAAAATCCAGCACTGTCCGTACAGAGTGGCTGCCTGTGGTCTTAATGCCTTTCCTTCAACACCATCGCTCTATACCTGTCATTCTTTTCAGAAACAACAATGTTCTTATGTGACATTGCTGGTCAGCTGACAGGGACAGGGAGGCTACTGAGATGTTTAGACTCAGGGCCACAGTTTGGATGAACTCTTCTGAAGCAGCTATGAAATAAAATATAAGACATGGAACAAAAGGCTGTCCTCATCCGTGTCTGTTCTCACAGAACAAAGATGGCTCCTGTGAGAGAAAAGAAAGTTGATCCCACTGACGTAAGATGAAGGAGGGAATTCTATTGGAGATGACACCCTGTTCTCCCCGTTCTTGAGTCCCAACTCTTCCTAATGGTTCTGCAGCGTGCTGGTCCTGTGAGATACTTTTTTTTGGAGTATACTTTTCTCTCCTTGCTTACAGCAGTCCAAGTTTGATTTCTGTCACTCACAATGACCCATCCACCTATTCTGTCCAGATTCATACCATCTGGATAAGAAACCAAAGTGAAGAACTTGATATAACTGGCATGGTCAGACAAGAGCCAAGTCATCTATATGAGAAACAAGGAAAAACTCAGAAACATATCCCTGGCATGAGTTTTAATATAGCAATTCGAGGACGCACAGTTGTTTTCTTGAATGTCACCTTAGCAGGTGGCTTAATCCCTAAGATACTGAAACTCTGCTCTCTCTCCAGCTTTGAAAAGACTGAAAAATTATGCACATTCATGATCCTGGAAAGACTCAGAAGCCTCTTCTCAAGACATCCAATGCTGATGAGTACAGGTTAACCCTGGGTAGAGGGCTGGCTGAAGGATCCTTCAAAGTAGGAGGAAAAGAAAAGCCTAAGTAATAAAACTCTACCTTCTCATACAGTGTTGGGGTAAGGAGCTTTTTTTTTTCTTTTTTGGATGTCTGGGAAGCATTTGGCTGAAAAAATCTGAATTTATAAAATATTCTCAAATCAATGACTCTTTCAGACTAAGCATGAATCCATAAATTTTAGGGAAAAAATATATATTTGTCCACTGTTCCATTCTTCTAGTTCTGCCTACAGTGTGTAAGAGACGACTTTGTAGGACAGGAACAGGCTTTCTGTCTTCTAGGATGACAAGTATTAAAAAAAATACCTAGATAATTTCCTGTACTTGCATGGAAGACAAGCCTACAATTATAGTGCATGATGAAGAGGCAGCCATAGAGTTAGTCTAAAATAACAACTGTCTGTAGAGCACCAAATGAACTAAGCTATTTGTCAGAGGAAACAAAATGCTTTTTACTTTTTAGAGTCATTAAACCAAAATTCATTCCAGTACTTCTGAGTCATATCACATCCCATACCACCTATTTGGATTACAATAAAATACAAGCAATTTTAATAATTAAAAAGAAGTATGCTTATATACAGGAACTCTTTAAATTGTTACCCAAACCTATTTGATAGGGTATGTAAGCACAAACAATATAAGTGGTTTTAATTGCACTTTCATTGTGAATAAATAAAATGCTAAGTTGTTAGAGGAATCAAGAGGTTGCTCTCCTAACTGAAGAACTAAGTGGCATGGGCATTTTCTCAGAAAGGAATTTAAAAGAGCACCTTTTTCTATTTATAAGGAACAGTAGAGTGTGTTCATTAATAATGGAGTCTAGACGAAGGACTGCTGCCCCCTGTACAAGTGCTGACACCCAGGGTCCAAATT
The DNA here is from genome assembly GCA_006408675.1 of Madoqua kirkii. NCBI lineage: Eukaryota > Metazoa > Chordata > Mammalia > Artiodactyla > Bovidae > Madoqua > Madoqua kirkii. The sequence continues at coordinate 22,012 of SJYC01079297.1, read as the reverse complement.
TAACTCGATGGCAATGCTCTTTCTTTTCAGCTCTGAAGTTATTTTTACCTTGCCAGCTATGCAAATTAGCTCATGGCTGCCAAGCATGAAAGAAATCAGGCTGAGACTGGTTAATATTTTATGAAAAATGAAAATACTGTAAATCACCATTCCTGGCACTGAGGTTCACATACTCCGTCACTGACCTTATGAAGACAGAGCCATGAAAAATTTCTGTGCTACTATAGCAACTAAAATGGCAAGGACTGAGACAATTCACAGAAGCAGCAGAATGTTTAATGATTCTATGAAAGCGTTCCATGGCGTCATAGTCAAATTCAAATTAAAGCAACATGATAGCCTGTCCCACCCATCAAACTGCCACCACTTTCAGAAAGACAGTAAATCGGTTCAGCCACTTTGAAAAACTCGTGAACGATGCATACAGAAGGACAGTGAAGATGTTCTCTCTTTGATCCAGTGGTTTCAGGAAATTATTTCAAGTACATGCTCCAAACTGATGGCAAAATTTTACATATAATATTCATTGAAGCACTTTTTATAATAATAAAATATTTAAAAATCACCCTTAATAAATATAAATTTTAAAAATTAATTAGAAAATTTAAAAATGGTCAAAAGAAGTGAATAGACACTTCACCAAATGGAGATGTGAATGGAAAATAAGCTCAAGAAAAGATGCACTAAGGAAATGCCAATTAAAACCACAATAGTTATTGCTACACACCTATTAGAAGGCTAAAATAGAACAAAACAAAACAAGAAAGCCTGACAGTAGCAAAAGCTGGTAAGAATGTGGAGCAACTGGAACTCCTGCGTACTGCTTTGGGACTATAGCTGTTTTGTAAAACAGTTTGGCAACTGCTTAGAGATAAACATACACTTGCTATATAACCCAGCAATGAACAGTTACTTATCACAGTCAGATTTGTAACTGCCCAAACTGGAAACATTACAAATGTCCCTCAATTGGTAAATAACAAATTGTGATATATTCATACAATTGAACAGTAGGCGAATAATAAAAAGGAATAAACTCTTAGCATATCCAACAACATGGATAAATCTCAAAAGTATTATGCTAAATACAAAAACCAAGAGTGAAAGAAAACATACTAAATGATTCCACTTATATTTTGGAAAGGCAAAACTATAAGGACACAACAGAGCAGTAATTGTTATGAGCTGGGGATAGGGAGAAAGGATTGACTATAAACAAGCTTAAGGGAAATTTCAGAGAAAAACAAATATTCTATATCTTGATTGTGGTGGTGGTTAGCTGACCACATACATTTGTCAAAACACACAGAACTGTCGACCTAAAAAGGATGGATTTTACTATATGTAAACTATACCTCAGTAAACCTGACTTCAAAACATCTCAGATTCCTTAGTGGCTTTTTTTTCAAATTGTGGTAAAACACACCACAAATCCTAAAAGATGATGTTAAAGTGCTGCATTCAATATACCAGCAAATTTAGAAATCTCAGCAGTGGCCATAGAACTGAAAAGGTCAGTGTTCATTCCAATCCCAAAGAAGGGCAATGCCAAAGAATGTTCTAATTTCTGTACAATTGTGCTCATTCCACATGTTAGCAATGTAATGCTCAAAATCCTTCAAGCTAGGCTTCAACAGTGCAGGAACCAAGAACTTCCAGATGTACAAGCTGGATTTAGAAAAGGCAGAGAAACCAGAGATCAAATTGCCAACATCCATTGGATCATTAAAAAAGCTAGATAATTCCAGAAAAACATCTACTTCTGCTTCACTGACTATGCTAAAGCCTTTGACTGTGTGGATCACAAGAAACTGTGGAAAATTCTGAGAGATGGGAATACCAGACCACCTTACCTGATTCCTGAGAAACCTGTATGCAGGACAAAAAGCAACAGCTAGATCCAAATATGGAATAATAGAGTGGTTCCAAATAGGAAAAAGAGTACGTCAAGGCTGTATATTGTCATCCTGCTTATTTAACTTATATGCAGAGTATATCATGTAAAATGCCAGGCTGGATGAAGCTCAAGCTGGAATCAAGATTGCCAGCAGAAATATCAATAACCTCAGAAATGCAGATGACACCACCCTTATGGCAGAAAGTGAAGAGAAATTAAAGAGCCTCTTGATGAAGGTGAAAGAGGAGAGTGAAAAAGCTGACTTAAAACTCAAGATTCAAAATACTAAGATCATGGCATCTGTTCCCATCACTTCATGGCAAATAGATGGGGAAAAGATGGAAGCAGTGACAGACTTTATTTTATTGGGCTCCAAAATCACTGCAGATGGTGACTGCAGCCATGAAACTAAAAGATGCTTGCTCCTGAGAAGAAATGCTATGACCAACCTAGACAGCAGAGACATTACTTTGCCAACAAAGGTCCATCTAGTGAAAGCTGTGTTTTTTCCAGTAGTCATGTACAACTGTGAGAGCTGGACCATAAAGAAGGCTGAGCACCAAAGAATTAATGCTTTTAAATTGTGGTGCTGGAAAAGACTCTTGAGAGTCCCTTGGACAGCAAGGAGATCCAACCAGTCAATCCTAAAGGAAATCAACCCTGAATATTCACTGGAAAGACTGATGCTGAAGCCCCAATACTTTGGCCACCTGATGTGAAGAACTGACTCATTAGAAAAGACCCTGATGCTGGGAAAGATGGAAGGACAACAGAGGACGAGATGGTTGGATGGCGTCACTGACTCGATGGACATGAGTTTGAGCAAACTCCAGGAGACAGTGAAGAATGGGGAAGCCTGGCATACTGTAGTCCATGTGGTCACTAAGAGTCGGACACAATGAAGTAACTGAACAACAAAACATACATAATGTGAAATTTACCATCTTAACCATTTTTAAGTGCACAATTCTGTGCCAACAAGTACATTCACATTGCTATGCAACCATCAGTACCATCCACCCTCATAACTCTTTTCATAAACCTGAAACTGTGCCCATTAGACACCAAGTCCCCAGGCCCTCTTTCCCTCAATCCCTGCTACCACAATTCTTATTTCTATTTCTACAAAATTGACTACTCTAGATACCTCAAATAAGTGAAATCACAATATTTGTCCTTTTGTGACTGGCTTATTTCATTCAGCACAATGTCCTCAAGGTTCGTCTGTTTTGTGGCATGTATTAGGATTTCCTTTCTTTTTAAGGCAGAATCATATTCCACTGTAGGTCTATGCCACATTTTATTTATCCATTCATCTGTCAATGGACACCTGGATTGCTTCCACTGTTTGGCAATTGTAAATAATGGTGCTATGAACATTGGGGTACAAATACCTGTTCAAGTTCCTTCTTCCAGTTATCATGGGTATATACCCTTATGTGGAACTGCTGAATAATAAAGCAATGTTATGCTTAATTTTTGAGGAACTACCATACCATTTTCCATAGTTGAGTATAGTTCACTCAATGAAATAGAAAACTTTAAAATGCTATTTCTAAGAGAATATAGACTCACAGAATTTGAGAACAAACTTATGAGTGCTGGAAGGAAAGAACAGTTAGCAAGTCTGAGATGGGGACATGTACATATTGATATATTTTAAATGGACAACCAATAAGGACCTACTGTACATCACAGGGAGCTCTGCTTGATGCTATGTGGCAGCCTGATGGGAGAGGAGTTTGGGGATAGACTCACAGAATTTGAGAACAAACTTATGAGTGCTGGAAGGAAAGAACAGTTAGCAAGTCTGAGATGGGGACATGTACATATTGATATATTTTAAATGGACAACCAATAAGGACCTACTGTACATCACAGGGAGCTCTGCTTGATGCTATGTGGCAGCCTGGATGGGAGAGGAGTTTGGGGGAGAACAGAGACATGTATAAGAATGGCTGAGTCCCTTCACTGTTCACCTGAAACTATTACAAACATTGTTAATCAGCTAAACCCTAATCCCAAAATAAAAGTTTTTAAAAAGAATGGAGAAAACTCGTAGAGATATTATCCTCAAATTGATTGACTGGTGGTGGTGTTCAGTAGCTAAGTCACGTCCAACACTTTGTAATCTCATGGTCTGTAGCCTAACCAGGCTCCTCTGTCCACAGGATTTCCCAGGCAAGAATACTGGAGTGGGTTGCCATTTTCTTCTCCAGGGGATCTTCCTGGAGGATTGAATCCGGCAGAAGGATTCTTTACCACTGAGCCACCAGGGAAGCCCAAGAGATTTATTTCTATTTTAGAGGCTTTGCTGGTCCTTTGGTTTGGGACTCTCTTCAGTCCACAGTTTCACGTGACCGCTTTTTCATCATTCAGGTCAACTCAAGTGTCACTTTTTTTGTCTTTCTCTAGATATTGTCTTCTAGTGATTCCTGTAGCTTTGTCTCCATTAGTATCTTTCTTTCTCTCTATCCTCGCTACCAATGTGCTCATCATTTCCCCCATCACGACGCAGTGGTCTCTCTGCCTTCCTATCCCCTTCTCCCACAATGTTATCTCCAGACCACTGCTAGAATGATCTTTCTAAAACTCAAGTCTAATAGGCATCTTCCCCTTTTAAATCCTCCAATACCTCCATATGGACTTTCAAATATCACCATGATGTAAAGCTTAGCCTGCTCCCACACCTCCCCATGCCATCCTCCAATCACCTGAACTAATTATGGTTTCTACAGGTGTTCAGGTGCTCACACGTCAGTGCCTCTGCATGTACTTTGCCTTATCTGAATATAACCTGCTCCTCCAAAACATTTCCCTCAACACTATGTTTAGCATGAACTTCCTTTAGGTCGTCTTCCCAAATCACCTTTTCCCCCATCTTCTCTCTAATAATTCACTGTTCTTATTTGTCTTCCCGATTGGACTGAGTTCTCTAAAGGCAAGGCCTATGGAAACATTGTTCCCGTACAATACAGAATAAAGTATGTCAGTCTCTTTGGGCTGCTTTGACGTAATACCACAAACTGGGTGGCTCAAAGAACAGAAATTTATTTTTCTCAGTTCTGCAGGCTGGAAAGTCCAAGATCAAGGTGGCAGTTAATTTGGTACCCAGTGAAACATGCTTCCTCATTTATAGACTGCCATCTTCTGTGCTGAGTCCTCACATGAAGGAAAGGGACAAGGAAGATTTCTGGGGCCTCTTAATAGGATGCTAATCCCATTAGCTAATCACCTCCAAAGGCCCACTTCCAAACATGATCACCTTTGAAATTAGGCTTCAGTATATGAATTGGGGGGTGGGGTGGGGGGATGAACATTCAGTCTATGACATGGCACTTGGCATATAGTAAGTTCTCCACAGGAGCCTTCCCAGATGACTCAGTGGTAAAGAATCTGTCTGCCAATGCAGGAGACACAGGAGATACGAATCCCTGGGCCAGGAAGATCCCCTGGAGGAGGGAACTGCAACCCACTTCAGTATTCCTACCTGGAAAATTTCAAGGACAGAGGAGCCTGGCGGACTACAGCCCATGGAGTTGCAAAGAGTCAGACATGACTTAGCAACTGAGCATAAGCTCTCCATAAAGGTATGTCGCAGAGAATAGAATTAGATCAACCTCAGGCTGGAAAAGTGAAGTGAAGTCGCTCAGTCACGTCCGACTCTTTTCGACCCCATGGACTGTAGCCTACCAGGCTCCTCTGTCCACAGGATTTTCCAGGCAATAGTCCTGGAGTGGATTGCCATTTCAAAAGATCCTGGAAAACATCAAGCCCAGACTCTAAGCCACTATATATGTTCCTGGGCTAGGATCACTCCAGCCTCTGTATGGACCCTGACAGAGAAGGGCAGCAATGATCTTCCAAGGCAGCCCATCCCTGTCCTTGAGCTTATGCAAAGGAACCCCCTCTTATTGGAGCTGCAAGATTGTCCTTCAAGTGTTCAAGCACTCCTGGAATTAACCCCTTCTCCAAGCTAACACCCTTATTTCTTCTTTCATGTCCCTATAACTTTTTTTGAAGGCTAAAATCTAGTTATTCTGGACAATTTTACCGGGAACCACTCCTTTTTTGCCACTTTAAAGGGAGTGCCCATTTCAAAAACCAGGACGGAGGGTAAGAGTGGGACCGGTCTGAACCTTGTTTGGGACCTTAAATTCTGGTTACAGCAGACCCTAGTTAGCTCCGGGGCCTCCTTTCCTGAGACTGGGGAGCCAAGGGTGGTTCTTGAATGGAGAGACCATGTGAGCAAAGCTAGTCTTTGGAAGGGTTGTGCAGCAGGACTTGAGAGAGCAGCCCAAGTGAGCAGGGATGTCTGGCCAGGGGAGCAAGGCGGAGCTGTACTTCCCTGCCATGGGAGGTACAGAGGCTCTGACTTTGGTGACAGTAACTGGGGTGAAAAGGAAGTTCCTTATCTCCATCTTCCCAGAATACTCAGCGTGCCGACAGGATGCATCTGTTCCACATAGTTGTCAGAAAAAGGACTCTTAAAACGCCCAGAACTGTCAAAAAGAACGGAGGTAGCCACTGCATGGCCAAGGGTGACCCCAGGAGGATTAGAGATGCTGGTGTCACCTTCCAGAGGGGAAAATGAGGGCTCTACAGAAAAATCAGGAGGTGCTCATGGGCCAAATACAGAGGCTCCCTGGCCATATCTCTCAACTGACCCCACCACACTTGCCATCCGCTCTCTCAACAACCACGTCATTGGAGGGCCTGTATGACATCATCAAAGAAAGCCCTGCTGAAGGCACATGGGCGGGACTTCAGCAACCAGGGTCACAGGGAGGAGAGGAGGGGGAATGCCGATCCCAATTCCCCCTGAGCTGACCCCACAGACTCCCATCCCGCGCCAGAGCCACTGCTCCCAGAGCTGAAGAGGGGCGCCCACGGCTCCTACCTTATGTCATGCGAGGCTTTTGCTTACTGATCTCACCATCTCTGAGATATTTAAAAGAAGAGCCATGGGGGTGGGGGCGGCAGGACTGAAGACTTTGTGTGAACTGTGAGAAAGGCTGTGAATGAGCAAGTTATCTCCGCTTCTCCCTCCAAACTCTCACTTTACACCTCTTGGTAGCGGCAGGGGCGCTGCAAGCGTTCTGGCCTCCATCCTCACAATTACAGACCTGAGCCTGTCTGGACTGGAAGCTTCAGCATCTTGTTTCCCCACTATGATGACCACAGAGCCTCCCCACCCCACCCCACCCTGACTTCTGCCCACCAGCTCCACAGTGTGGCCTGGGGTCATGCATCCTCCAAGCATATGTCTTATGGGAAATGGATCTGAACTTCAAGCTGACTCCTCTTTGGGGGAGAAGGTCCTGATACTATTCTAAGAAGAAGTGCCTTCAAAAGACCAGTGCCCACAGGGTTTCTCTGGGGATGAACCATCCAAGGGAGACAAACCGTCCACTCCACCCACACTCACCCCTTCTCTGTCCCTTCTGGCAGTTCAAATCTGCTGTGACTGTAGAGAAAGCCTGACTTTTTTTTTTTGCCTCCTATTTATATTCCTGTTTAGAGGTGGCTATTACAGGGGCATGAGGAAACAAGAATCTCTTCTAGGGATATTGTGGAAAGAAAATGGAGAAGAATTCACTGTCTTGGGAATTTAGCATTCAGTGTAAACTGGGCACCCCTTCTACCCTAGAGAGATGAGGGGTGTTGATGCCACCCTGCAGGATATCCAATATGAAGATGCCCAGGAACACTCTAGAACATCCACATTTGAAGCAGAAAATCCATCCTGCACTTGACTCCTGCAGTGCCCTTCATGCGTGACAGCAGCTGGAGGCTGAAGCACTCCTACGCCAGTTGCTCATCCAGGCCCATGTTTCCAACAATCTCAGAACATCTCCATCCTTTTTGACAAGATGTAAGATAAGATGGTTGGAGCTTTTCTAATATTTATTTATTTGACTGCATCAGATCTTCGCTGTGGCACTCAGGATCTTTGCAGCATCACATGGGGTCTTGCCTTGTGACATAAGGATTTTTAGTTGTAGCACACAGGCTCTGGAGTTGCAACTCATGGGTTTAGTTGCTCTGCGGCACGTGGGATCTTGGTTCCCCAAGCAGGGAAAGAATCTGTGTCCCCTACATTGGAAGCGTTTTCTTAACCACTGGACCAAAAGGGGTTTCTGATGAACTCCTTTCTGGGATTTCTCATCACAAAGCTTAAGAAAGGTTGCATGTCATGGCAGGACCACAGATTCCAAGGAAAAGAATTCCCCCTTCATTCCTTTGTTCATTCCTTCCTGCATGAATGTACACTGATATTTCGTGTGTACAGGTACCAGTGTGAGGAGCCAGGATGCAATAGCAAGCAAGATGCTCATTAGCTTAGAGCTTACAATCTAGGGAAGTGCATCTTCTAAAAGCTAATACCAGGGAGAGAACACAGCAGCTCCTGGCTCTGCTGGGACATTGGCACCAGGTAAGTCCCTTCATTTGTGCTTCAGTTTTTCCAATGAGAAAATTCGGCTGCTGATCCCATGGGGAAAAAAAGCTGGTTGCTTTCTCTATGCAGCCTTCCTTCTCATGAGAACACCAGAAGAAACTGTAAGGGGTAACCAGATTACCCTGGGGAGGGTGAAAGGAAAAAGAAAAATAAATGAAAATCTACACATATAGATTCTCCTTCCAGGATGAATGAGATGCGCTTCTTTGAGGACTTCTGCTGGTTAGGAACAGGGAGAAGCTTTACTCTGGATGAGAGAATTCCTCAAGGATACCCTTTTTCCTCCTTGAGTCTGCAACCCCATTCCTTACACCTCAAGCCAAATTCGTGGGGAAGACGGCTCGTGGGTACCTCTTTCTGGGTTTGGTGACTAACATTCAACCATACTTCTATGAATCTTATAAGTATATAAAATAACTTTTAAAAGGATAGGACAAATTTTGTCAACAGAAACGTGAAACCCAGATGGGAGATAATATAAGAGAGAAGCCCTAACCATTTTAAATAATAATAACTCCACTATGTCTGGAATTTTGAATTTTAAGAAGCATAAACATTCTCCAATACAAGTATTACAAAATCCCTAGAAATGTTCTGCCTAGGATTATCGGCCCCATTTTAAGGATGAGGAGACCAAGCTCAAGAAGGCTGAGTGCTCTGCTGTTAGAGCTATAGGTAAAAGGCACTAGTGAGACTGGACTTGAACCCAGTCCCCAGCTTCCAAGTACAATGTTCATTCAGACTCAGCACAGAAAGAACATCCAAACGCTTGTGAGAAACTGAGGATAAAAACAGAGGCCTTAGAAACCCAAACAAACCTCTTGATTTCCAAAAAGAAGATTTTAGAATGGTAACAAGGAAGCTCATTGTCAACCCCAGAGGAATTCAGCATTATACTGGTAAATAGTTTGTGAGCAATGAGAAAGCAAGATGATCAAATACTGTATGGAAAGCTTAGCTCAGCTCCAGGCAGAGGTGAGCAGGGCTCCGTAAGTGTGAGAATTCTTCCTCACTACCATCGTTGCTTCTCATTAATATAATTAGGAATTAGCATGCCTTGGAACACATTGAACTAAGCTAACCTTGTTTCTTTTTTTTAATGGGTTGTTGGAGGAATAAATCAGGAAAATGCTGAAGATTTGGTATCCCTGTATACAAAATCTCTTATTACGCTACCATAATAGCGGGGCACTCGGCAAGTTGCTAATATTTGAAAAATCTTGCCTAAGCCATACTGATCAGTGAATAAAATATCAACTTTGCTATTTCAAGCCTATGAGACCTTAGGTAATTTATTTAACCTTTCTGTGGGTTCCACATCCTCATCAGAAAAATATTATCATTAAACAATAGCAACCCACTCAGAAGACCAGCGAGGGTTGATGAGGTGGACAGATAAGTAACAGATAGGCAGCAAACATTAGCTATTAATGCAATTATATTATTAACTTCAACCTATAGGGAGGTCTCTAGAAGTGTGCTACTATGTTCTAGCATCATTATTTCTGTCCATTTCGACATATTCATCAACAGCTTACATGCCAACAGCAAAAACAGTAGGAAACTAAAGGACAATGATGGATGTTCATATGTAAAAGATCTGAGAATGACAGATAGCCAGCTAACAGTGCGATAAGGGGGCTAAAAAGTAAAGCCCTACTGTGCGCACTAACATGTGGCAGCATCTGCAAGTTGGCTACATGGGTCAGACCAGTGAAGTACGATGTTCAGTTCTGGGTGTCATATTTTAAGAGCAATATTGGGAAACACAGGGGATGGGGGCAGCACAGGGGGTGGTGAAATGTCAGGTGAGATGTAGCTGAGAAGAGCGTGAATGTTCTGTTTGGTAGCAAGTGGCTATCACTTGGGTAAAGACTTATACTGTGCTTCTTCTTGGCATAACTTGGGCCAATGGATCAAATCAGAAGGAGCCAGGTTTTACCAAGACAGACCAAAAGGAATGAAGGAAGAGAGGGAGGGTGGATGAGGATGGGGTGGGGTGGGGTACCTAGGAGCTGACCAACAGTGGAAAAGTATGCCCTGCCAGTAGCGAGCTCTTCATCAGAGGGAGAGTCCAAGTAGGGGCTTAGTGACCAGAAATCCGGGATGTTAAGAGTCTGATGAACTAGATAATCTGAAAGGCCATTTTCAGTTCTCAGAGGCTACAACCTCACCCTCCCCCTCTGCCCTGCTCAGAGCTCTCTTCCACACACACCTTCCTCCATCAGAGTCACTCTGGAGGTCCTAATCCCAGGAACACCTGCCAAAATCTGACCTGTGCGATGCACACTCAATAGCGACAGATTCAGCCAGCTGAACTGGCTGGCCTGTCTGGAGATTTTGACACTGCAGCAAGTGACCCTCTGGAATCCCAAATGAATTGTGGAGAGCATCAGAGCCTGGGCTTCAAGCAGGCTGCGCTGGGGACCTCAGCCACACAGGCCAAATACTGCAGCACTACCTCCCTCCACCGCCCACTATCACCATAGCAACCACAGAGGCGGACTACCTCGCAAGGCATTTCAATTCAGGCAGAGTGAGGCCCAGTTTCTCCTGCAATTTCCCAAAGAAGTGAGCCCCAAGGGAACACAGGGAGGAGGACTGGAGAGGGACAGAGTTTCTCCCATCCTTCCCTAACAGGCTGCCCTGGGGCACCTGGAGACACAGCCCGCCATCCATAACTTGACCTTGGCATTCTCTTATTCTAAACAGAAAAACGGGAGAGAGAGCCACTGGGAATTTCCTTATTTTTAGCAGCACAATCACTTAGCAACCTAAATGTCCCATTCTTCCCCACCCCTCCAGAAGCCCCAAGAAATAAATACAGTATGAGGACTCCAGCTCTTGGCTCCGATACAGCATGAGGCTGTAATAATAATAATACTTTCTATTTATATAGAAATTAGCTTGCCTTCCAAGGAGCTCAAGAGTCTTGATAAATTTAAGGCACTAATCCCTCACACCCAGCCCCCTCTGTCTCTCAGCACAAACTTCCCAAGGGTGACTGTTCTCTGCTCTTTCATGAAGCCAAGAACGAGAACAGACTTTATGTATGGACTCTAAGACATGGAACAATAACAATCCACCCCAGGGGGCAAGGGCCCTGTATATTACTGCCTGCTACAAAAAAAAAAAAAAAAAAAAAAAGGCATTTATCTCTAGCGAGGAAGCAGAGAAAGGTCAGTGTTTCTCCAGGAAATGCCAGCAGTGATTTCCTTCCTCGCATTTCACCTTATTAACCATTTGCTTCTTCTGGAAACTCCTCCCTGTGATGGTTCCCACTAATTTGTCTCCCACTGCGTACCTGCTTCTCCTTTTGCCTTCCATCCTTGCCAGCATCAAGGTCTTCACCAAAAGGAGAAGAGGGTGGCAGAGGGTGAGATGGTTAGATAGCATCACCAACTCAATGGACTTGAATCTGAGCAAACTCTGGAGATAGTGAGGGACAGGAAAGCCTGGTGCGCTGCAGAGTCAGACACGACTTAGCCACTAAACAGCCCTGCCTGCTGCCTCTCAGCCTCCCTTCTGGGTCACCCATGTCTTCAGCCCCTGTTTAATGCAGGGTCCGCTGGAGTCCACCCTCAGCCATCTTTCTCTGCTGCTTTCCTAGGATAATCTGACTCATTTCTATGGTTACAAACGTCGTCCACACACCGCTAAACTGCATATGTCCACGCTGAGCCTGAGTTGACCTCCAGCCTTCCGACCAGAGCGCCACACCCAAAGGTGCAAAAGGCATATCCAACACAGCAAAGACAGAGTCACCCCCATCTCCCCACTCTGACTGCTCTGCATTAGGGTGTTACCTCTCAAGGAAGGAACCCCCAGCCCCACCTCTGCCAAACACGGGACTCAGTTTTCCTTATTCCCTCTCCCTCATAGCCCCAATTTAAAGATCTGTAAATTACACCTGTCCCCTTCTGGTCTCACTGACACAGTTCAGATCCATACTTTCATTTTGTTCTAGATAGTAACACACGTAAAGGATGGCTCTGTGGTCCTCTGATCACAAGTCTTAGTATTCCTCCCTAACCATCACCACCCACTCGCACGCACCACGACAATCTGAGCCTTGGAGAGCTGGAAGGTGTGTCTACTCAGGAATTCTCTTTCTCTCTCTTGCTCTAAACCCTTTCATGACCCTCTCCTGCCTCTTAATAAAATTCCAACATGTTATCACAACACACAAGACCCTAATGTTCCCACCTGCCAGTAGGGTACCTCAGGAGCCAGCACACTCACCCTGCCTACTGCCCAGCCCCTGCCCACCCCATGAACTCTATTCTCCAAATTCAGCAGGCTTGCTCCTGCTTCTGTACCTTGGTTTGCGTTCCCTCTTTGGTTTTCTTTCCCTGCCCCACCACGCAGCTGAGGAGCCCCTTCTGAATAAATCTCCACTCAAACAACAGCTCCTCTCTGTGGCCTCTTTTCCTGACTCTTCCAAGCACAGCTAGATGGAGCCTTCCTCTTGTTCCTCGAGCACCCAGTATGTCCCTCTCTTACAGATGCACCACGTTTACTGTAATAGTTAGGTCCAGGTCTAATTTCCCAAGATACCTGGACTCCTTCAGGAAGGGGCTGTGTCCCCTGAACTCACCATAGGGTTTGCCATTTACTAAACATTTAAAAACACCCATCAGAAAGGTGCTTTGGTTTCCAGAGCTTCACACTCTTCCACCAGGCTCCTCTGAAGGGATTCCAGACAGTTTAGCATCTCTTACACAATATAAAATAAACAGTATATACCTTGAACACTATGTACCTTGAATTAATACATCATTATACACTATGATTATACACCAGAATATTAAAAAGCAAAGACATCACCTTGCTGACAAACGTCCACATATTCAAAGAGATGGTTTTTCCAGTAGTCATGTACGAGTGTTGATAGTTGGTGCAATTTTTTTAGGCTGACTGCTAAAGAATTGATGCTTTTGAACTGTGATGCTAGAGAAGACTGTTAAGAGTCCCTTGGACTGCAAGGGATGAAGCCAGTCAATCCTAAAGGAAATCAACCCTGAATATTCACTGGAAGGGCTGTTGTTGAAGCGAAAGCTCTAACACTTTGGCCACCTGATACGTAGAGCTGATTCACTGGAAAAGATCTTGATGCTAGGAAATATTAAAGGCAAAAGGAGAAGGGGGTGGTAGAGGATAGAAGGATGAGAGGAGTCCAGCTCAATGGACATGATTTCAACAAACTCCAGGGGATAGTGGAGGACAGGGGGGCCTGGTGTGCTGCAGTTCATGGGGTTGCAAAGAAGTGGACTCAACTTAGCGACTGAACAACAATACAGTATGTACCTTGAATGAAAGCATCATTTATGTGCAGAGTGAATTCAAGAGAGCCTATTGCTGCCTTTCCTCTGGACCCTGTATTTCTACTAATGCAAAATCAGGTAACATTCATTAAACCAAGAAACACCAGTCTTTTTCATGTGCACTGCTGGAAAGCCATAGCTCTGCTATCTGGTACTTAAGCTATTCAGTTATGAAATCCAAATTCAGGACTTTATAATTCTCCCTTCCCATGTCATTTATGTAGGGCTTTGGAGCTACTTAATTCAGGATATTTGGAAATCTAATCATCAGTATCTACCCTCCGCCCACCAGAAGATACACATACAGTCTAGCCCCACGCGTCTTCACTCACTAACAATCCCTTCTGCTGAGACCTCCTGCTCCAGCAAGAATGATGGGAGCCCAAGGGTAATTCCTCCTCTTCCCTCCTTCCTCTTGGGCAGATTCACTCCCCAGAAGTTTCTGGAAAGCTCTACAGTTGAGGCAATATCATTATCAGGGGAAAAGATAGGTGAATGCAGAAGCAGCCTGGCAGTGAGTTGTTGGAATCATGTCAACACCTCCCACCTTGACACTGGGCAGCCTGATCCTGCCTCTCATTCTCTTACCTGCTCCTCTTTCCAGAGAAGGGAAGTATCCTGAATCAGAAACAAACACCGTTCACCACTCTCTCTTCAGTCCTTCTTCTTTCCCGTCTCCCCAGCCCCTCTGTGATCCCCTGCTTGCCTATTCTAATCCATTCACCTCTATACCCTCTTCATGCCCTCGAAGCACAAGACCATGCAGTGGTGTGCCATTTCTGCTAGCAACCCGACAGGGCTACGATATCAGGGAAATAGACAGCTGACATCCAGGGCAGGGGTCAGAGAGTGCAAGCTCTCCCCGACCCCCACCCTGGGACTCTGGGCTGGCTCTGCCTCTCTGGACCTCCATTACTTCATCTGTAAAGTGATGTTGGACCTTCCAGCCCTCAGGGCTGGAATCCTCTTTCTACCCTGCTTTCCCTTTCTGATTCCCCCAGACACACCTCTCCTTTCCAGACCGTGTGGGTGCTTAGAAAACGCTGCCTGTGCCTTGTTACCTGGGAACTTGCTTTATTCCCGGTGCCACAGAGTAAAGAATAAAAATGTCATCTCTTCATTATCTGGGCTGATGGAGGAAAAGACTTAGCCAACTCATCATGATGGATAAAACCAAAGTAATTTATTGTGTATTTGACTTTGAGAGGCAGTTAGAGACACGCTCAGAGACATACAGCTACCTCTGCCCATCTGGAAATCAGCCCACACCTTCCTAGACTGGCCCGCATCCCAGCCTGGGGTTTGGCTGCAGTATGGGAAGAGGACCTGGGCTGTGCAGAAAGACCACAAGTGGATAAGATGGTATTAATTGTGTCATTATTCATAATATTCACCAACCAGGTGTGGGGCATAACTTCCTAACGTCCCTGGACACACAGAATCCAGGAGAAGGTAGGGCTTTTTCATAATTATCCTCACGTTTTGAGCCACAGTCAAGGCACTAATCAGATGCCAGAACGCAGGGTAGGGGGCTACCTGATTCTAATCAGGTGGTTCTGAGAAGCCTAAGATGAAGAGTTCAGGCAAAGCCAACGGTGATGGGGACCCCTCACGACTAACAGCCTCAATATGAACCTTGTCAGAAATTGTCCATGAAACCTAGTGAATCCCCAAATAGAGACTGAGTTCCGCTCCATGCATGGAACTGTGCAAGATGTTCAGGCGACAAAAGATATTTAAGGCAGTTTTGACTTCCAGGCATAAAGTAATTAGTGAATAAGGCAGTGTTATATTCTGATATAAAAAAGGGCTCAATGTGTGGAACTGACAATATGAAGGAGATCAGGCTATAATAAAGTGCTAATTGCACGGAAAAGGCAGTGAATAAGAAATCTCCATAAACATTGTTATTTACTTCCCCTGCATCTCTGCGGCTGTCGATAACAACATCCCAGCGAGCTGTGGGTGAGAACACTTCATCTCAGTTTATAGGCAGGCAGCGTGTGCTGGACCAGGAAGGGGAGGCCTGGTCCTGGAATAACCTGGTGTGCATCACAGGCAGGTTACTTCCCCTCTCGAGATCTCGGGAGAGGAGCAGGACTCAAGGCTCTCTGAAGTCCCTTCCAGTTTGAATGAAGTGTAGTTTTGCATGCAGAGGAACCAGATGACGTCATGGTGGGAGATGCTGAGGAGAGACTGGAAGGATGCAGAGGAGATGAAGGAGGAGGGAAGACAGAAGGGATTTCTGATGTGGGCAGATGCTGGGCAGGGCTGTGATGGTCAGCTGTGCTGAAGAGACCGTCAGCAACAGTGCACACGCAGGGGAATCACCAACTGAGAACGGCTTCATGGGTCACGCAGAGGAGGTCAGGTCAGACCTCGGATGACAAGGGAGTGCCTTGCCTTGGAAGGAGCTGTAGGGAGAATCTCGTGGCAGTCAACAGATTGAAACTGGGGACAGAATGAAGGCAAGGAGCGGTTAAATCACCCACGATATTGAGATGAGGAAGATGTGGGCTGCTGTCAGGGAGGATGACATTGAAGGGAGGAATAATCACATATTTTGAAAGGACAGATAAGATTTGAGAAACTCGGGTATGAAGGACACAGAAAAGGGATGAGTCCAGTACCTACCTCACCACCTTGGACCCCAGGTGAACATCTGACTCCAAATCCCCAGAATTTGAAAGAGACGAACACCTAGGACCAGAACATCTCACACCCTGTAAGATGGGCCATGGGAGGAAGAGGCAGAATAGGAGTCGAGTGTGCACTGACCAGGCGGGCTCTTTCCTCTGGTGAAGAAGCCCTGTTTCACTTTGCCTCCCCCATGGCAGCTGGCGCGGTGCTTGGCCAGGAACAACGATCAGCACTTGTCTGTTCACTGAGAGCCACTCCGAACCTTAAATAATCCCCACATAACCTTTGAAACCTCAAGAGGCATCAAACCCAGAGGAGCACAGATCTGGGAGGGGCAGAAAACAGAGGGCACAGCCCTAGCAGAAATGATGTGGGCAGACCAAGGGCAGCAGGGAATTGGGAGGGAGGGCAGAAGAGTGGTAGACGATAGGTTTTGCAGCAACTATCAGATTATAAACCAGCCATCTTCCAAATGCCCTGATTCTCATCACCACCACGAGGTAGACGGAGAAGAGCTCTGCCTGCTTTTAGAGAAGAGGGCAGAGATTTGGGGGAAGAAGGTGGCAAGAGCCCAAGTCTCTTCATTCTCAGGCCAGAACACTCTGCCAGACCTCTCTGCTCCTCGGGCATGGCACACGCTGGCAGGCTTCCTGACTGGCCCGAGACCGCTTTAAAACTTGATGACTTGGCATTCATCCCCTCGCAAAACAAGCTCTGCGTCTGCTGGATGTAGCCTCTACATTAACCAAAGTGTCAAAGGCCAGCAGGCTGCCTCCCATCGCTCGCATCCTTCCCCCAGAGCCCCAGCTCCCCTCTCCAAGAGGATGGCCATCCCAACACCCCACAGCCCCGCCCCAACCCCCCCCCCAACAGTCCAAGACAAAGGTTCAGAGCTCAGAGCCCCACTCCCCTGCAGGCAGCCAGCCTAGAGCCCTATCTGATGACCTCCTCTGCACCTCCCTGCCCAGCCACGTAAAAGAGGGACCAGGGGAAAAATCCACTTGATGAAAACAGCAAAGAAAGAAATTAGATGGGGGGGGGGGCGGTTGTGCTGTGTGGCCTGAGATAACCTTTGACAAAGAAACGAACATCCCTCCCTCCAGGAGACAGAGGGAAAGGCAGGGGTCTTAAAACCTAGGAGGGAAATGGAAAAATAAATAAATAAAAGTGACAACTATTGTGATCCAAATATGGCATCCTCCCAAACTCCCGGAACAGATGTCTCCTGGGACGAAGCTGGCAGGCTTCGGTTTCCTCATTCCTCCTGTTTCCTGCTCTGTCAGTAGAAATTCTACCCTGGGGCTTCCAGAGTTCCTGTGCCCTGCCCTGATGGAGACCCTGTGGAGCCAGGGGACCCTCCCTGAAGAGGCGGTGCTGTGGGAGGAGACGAGACCTGCAGGGCAGGGCACAGCCTCCATCACCTATGGCCCCACAGGAAACATGGAGCCCAGTCTAAAATTACAAAGATGATAAAGTACTCTGGAGTATTTCTTATTATGAGATATCTCAGATATTCAGAACATAAAACAATGTACAGTGATACAAAGTCCCATATTTAACAGGGGTTATCATTTGCTGATATGTGCTTCAAATCATTATTTCTTAAATGAACATTTCAAATACAGACCAAACTCCATCCCACCCCGTATTCTCCCCCACCTCCCTAGAGTAACCACTGTCTGAAATTGCACATCAGCAGTCACATGCAGATTTATATACTTTCCCAATATATATAGTTGAGGTACTTATCTAGCTCAAATGTTTTCAATGGGGTCCATGGACCACCTGCATCAGGGTTATCTGGCTGCCTCCTTCACACCCACTGCACGTGAGATGTGAATGCCAGCATTCCTCATTCACTCAGGGTTAAGGCCAAAGTTCAGCTTTTTAAACAAGAGCCCCAGGTGATTTTAATGCACATGAAAGATCCAAGAGCCTCTCTTCAAGCTTAGAACTTTAAACTTTTCTAAGTGCAAAACAAATAACAGCAATGACTGAAACCCCGCAAGAAGGGTAACGCCTCAAATTGTTGTTATTTACTGCCCCATGCTGAAGCTGAAACTCCAATACTCTGGCCACCTCATGCGAAGAGTTGACTCATTGGAAAAGACCCTGATGCTGGGCAAGATTGAAGGCAGGAGGAGAAGGGGATGACAGAGGATGAGATGGTTGGATGGCATCACCGACTCAATGGACATGAGTTTGAGCAAGCTCTGGGAATTAGTGATGAACAAGGAAGCCTGGCATGCTGCAGCTCACAGGGTCTCAAATAGTCAGACATGACTGAGTGAACTATCTAACTACCTAACTACTGCCCCACACATTAGTTTTCTAAGAAGAGAAGCAAAAGGCAAAGAAGAAAAGAAGCAAACGGCAAAGGAGAAAAGGAAAGATAAACCCATCTGAATGCAGAGTTCCAAAGAATAGCAAGGCAAGATAAGAAAGTCTTAAGTGGACAATGCAAAGAAAAAGAGGAAAACAAACAAACAAAAGGAACAGCTAGAGATCTTTTCAAGAAAATTAGAGTCATCAAGGGAACATTTCATGCAAAGATGGGCACAATAAAGGAAAGAAACAACATGGACCTAACAGAAGCAGAAGATATTAAGAAGAGGTGGCAAGAATACACAGAAAAGCCGTACATAGAGGTCATTGGGTTGACCTGGAAAACCACAATGGTATGCTCACTCACCTAGAGCCCAACATCCAGGAGTGGAGTGTGAAGTCAAGGGGGTCTTAAGAAGCATTACTACAAACAAAGCTAATGGATGTTATAGAATTCCAGCTGAGCTATTTCAAATCCTAAAAAGATGATGCTGTTAAAGTGCTGCATGCAATATGCCAGCAAATTTGGAAAACTTAGCAGTGGCCACAGGACTGAAAAAAGTCAGTTTTCATTCTAATCCCAAAGATGGGCAATACCAAAGAATGTTCAAACCACTGCACAACTGCACTCATTGCACATGTGAGCAAGGTAATGCTCAAAATCCTGCAAATTAGACTTCAACAGTACATGAACCAAGAACTTCCTGATGTACAAGCTAGATTTAGAAAAAGCAGAGGAACCAGAGATCAAACTGCCAACATCCGTTGGGTCATCAAATACGCAAGAGAATTCCAGGAAAATATCTGCTTCTTTGACTACACCAAAGCCTTTAACTGTATGGATCACAACAAACTGTGGAAAATTCTTCAAGATATGGGAATTCCAGACCACCTTATCTGCCTCTTGAGAAATCTGCAGAACAAGAAGCAACAGTTAGAACTGCACATGGAAAAACAGATTGGTTTCAAACTGAAAAGAGAGTTCATCAAGGCTGTATATTGTCACCCTGCTTATTTAACTTATATGCAGAGTACATCATGAGAAATGCCAGGCTGGATGAAGCACAAACTGGAATCAAGATTGCTGGGAGAAATATCAATAACCTCAGATATGCAGATGACATTACCCTTATGGCAGAAAGTGAAGAGGAACTGAAGAGCCTCTTGATGAAGGTAAAAGAGAGTGAAAAAGATGGCTTAAAATTCAACATTTAAAAAACTAAGATCATGGCATCTGGTCCCATTGCTTCATGGCAAATAGATGGGGAAAAGATGGAAACAGTGACAGACTTTATTCTCCTGGGCTCCCAAATCACTGTGGATGGTGACTGTAGCCACGAAATTAAAAGACACTTGCTCCTTGGAAGAAAAGCTATGACAAACCTAGACAGTGTCTTAAAAAGCAGAGACATCACTTTGCTGACTAAGGTCCATATAGTCAAAGCTATGGGTTTTCCAGTAGTCATATATGGATGTGAGAGTTGACCCATTAAGAAGGCTGCGTGCTGAAGAATTTATACTTTCAAGCTGGGGTATTGGAGAAGACTCTTAAGAGTCCCTTGGACTGCAAGGAGATCAAACCAGTCAATCCTAAAGGAAATCAACCCTGAATATACTTTGGAAGGACTGGTGCTAAAGCAGAAACTCCAATACTTTGGCCACCTGATGGGAAGAGCTGACTCACTGGAAAAGAGCTGACGCTGGGAAAGACTGAAGGCAGGAGGAGAAGGGGCCGACACAGGATGAGATCGCTGGATGGCATCCCTAGCTCGATGGTCATGAGTTTGAGCAAACTCTGGAAAATAACAAAGGACAGGGAAACCTGGCATGCTGTAGTCCATGGGGTTGCCAAGAGTTGGACACAACTGAGTGACTGAACAAGAACATTGCCCCATGTGAAATTTCAAACTTTCTTCAGTCTGTCTGGGGTCATCCTGCTGATTCCCCATCATTTCCACATCTTACTCAGAGCCACAGTGAAACAACAGTAGCACTGATCTTTATGGGGGGGAGGAGGAAGAGTAGCAAGGTAAAGGGGCATGTGTATCTAATGTCCTCTCTGTACCAGCCCACCACTGCCTCTATCTGTAGCACCTTATAAATTATGATAGACTTGCAATATATGCCATAATGGGATATCTGTAATTTTATTGGTATCTTAATTTAGAAGCTATGTACATTCCTTCTTATAGTTATAATTTGCAATCGCAAGAATCACCCATTTAAAGTGTCCAGGTCAGTGGGTTTTTAGTGTCATCACAGAGTCATCCAACTAACTTGTGTGCACAGTCGCTCAGTCATGTCTGACTTTTTGTGACCCCATTGACTGCATTCTGCCAGGCTACTGTGTCCACGGAATTTTCCAGACAAGAATACTGGAGTGGGTTGCCATCCCCTTCTCCAGAGCATCTTTCCAAGCTAGGGATTGAACCCACGTCTCCTGCATTAGCAGGTCGACTCTTTATTATTCTAAGCCACCTTGGAAGCCAACCAATAGCACTATCTAATTCCAGGACATGTTCATCATTAGAAAAAAAAAAATTCCATACCTATTAGCAGCCTCCCCCCACTCTCCTTCCATCAACCTTTAGTAACCACTATTTTACTTTCTGTTCCTATGGACTTGCCTATTCCGAACTTCTAGTCTAACAATACATGGCCTTTTTGTGAAGGACTTCTTACACTTAGCATAATATTTCAACGATGGTCCATGCTGTAGCATGACTCAATACTTCATTCCTTTTCATAGTTCAATAGTATTCCATTGTGTAATAGATCACGTTTTGTTTACCCAGCTCTTAGACACTTGGGTGATGACCATTTTTGACTATGAAAAGTAACCACTATTTTACTTTCTGTTCCTATGGACTTGCCTATTCCGAACTTCTAGTCTAACAATACATGGCCTTTTTGTGAAGGACTTCTTACACTTAGCATAATATTTCAACGATGGTCCATGCTGTAGCATGACTCAATACTTCATTCCTTTTCATAGTTCAATAGTATTCCATTGTGTAATAGATCACGTTTTGTTTACCCAGCTCTTAGACACTTGGGTGATGACCATTTTTGACTATGAATAATGCTGTTACAGGCATTCATGTACCTCTTCACATATGGCATATGTCTTCATTTCTCTTAAGGGGGTGACAAAGCTGGACCATATGGTAACTTTATTTTGAGGCACTGACATCTTGTTCTCCACACCAGTTATACCATTTTACATTCCTACCAGTGATGTTTAAGGGCACTAATTTATCCATATTCTTATCCAACACTAGTCACTGTCTTCTTTTTGGATGTAAAGAGTATCTCATTGTGGTTTTGATTTGCATTTACTTAATGGCTAAGAAGATGTGGCAAGAA